>JAZDUA010001564.1:0-51685 GCA_038098605.1 Gryllus longicercus
CACGGATTTTTTTGAAAACCACGGACCAAGCTCGAAATTTTATGGGAAATTCACCGGTGATATTCATTTTTCGATTAGAAACTTAGTTTTTAAGAAAATCGCAAAAGTATCGCCATTACAGTCAATTTCTTCCTAGTAACTGTAGAATATTTCCATCTCATGCTCGTTCTGATTTTCGGAGAAACTTCGTTTAAGACTCAGATTAAAGGCCAATATATATAATATTACGTGTGCAAATTTCAGCGCTGTAGCTGTAATAGTTTAGGAGATAGAGCCGTTTGAATTAATAATTGTCAGAGCTTGCAAAATGCGAAAAAACAATGCTTTTATTTTAAGGTTCCTGGAGGCCAGATTTCTCATCCAGAAATAAAAAACTTGACTTTTTCTTACACTACAAGAATTTAGAAATACACGCGTTTCTGTAGAATCCATATATGTTATATAGTTTGTGAAAAATATTTATTATTCCGTGTGCAAATTTCAGCGCTCTAGCTCTAATAGTTTAGGAGATAGAGCCATTTAAAGATCGACGAAGTTGTCCGATTTAAGACATGGCACGGATTTTTTTGAAAACCACGGACCAAGCACGAAATTTTATGGGAAATTCACTGGTGATATTCATTTTTCGATTAGAAACTTAGTTTTTAAGAAAATCGCAAAAGTATCGCCATTACAGTCAATTTCTTCCTAGTAACTCTAGAATATTTCCATCTCATGCTCGTTCTGATTTTCGGAGAAACTTCGTTTAAGACTCAGATTAAAGGCCAATATATATAATATTACGTGTGCAAATTTCAGCGCTGTAGCTGTAATAGTTTAGGAGATAGAGCCGTTTGAATTAATAATTGTCAGAGCTTGCAAAATGCGAAAAAAACAATGCTTTTATTTTAAGGTTCCTGGGGGCCAGATTTCTCATCCGGAAATAAAAAACTTGACTTTTTCATACACTACAAGAATTTAGAAATACACGCGTGTCTGTAGAATCCATATATGTTATATAGTTTGTGAAAAATATTTATTATTCCGTGTGCAAATTTCAGCGCTCTAGCTCTAATAGTTTAGGAGATAGAGCCATTTAAAGATCGACGAAGTTGTCCGATTTAAGACATGGCACGGATTTTTTAAAACCACGGACCAAGCTCAAAATTTTATGGGAAATTCACGGGTGATATTCATTTTTCGATTAGAAACTTAGTTTTTAAGAAAATCGCAAAAGTATCGCCATTAGAGTCAATTTCTTCCTAGGAACTGTAGAATATTTCCATCTCATGCTCGTTCTGATTTTCGGAGAAACTTCGTTTAAGACTCAGATTAAAGGCCAATATATATAATATTACGTGTGCAAATTTCAGCGCTGTAGCTGTAATAGTTTAGGAGATAGAGCCGTTTGAATTAATAATTGTCAGAGCTTGCAAAATGCGAAAAAACAATGCTTTATTTTAAGGTTCCTGGGGGCCAGATTTCTCATCCGGAAATAAAAAACTTGACTTTTTCTTACACTACAAGAATTTAGAAATACACGCGTGTCTGTAGAATCCATATATGTTATATAGTTTGCGAAAAATATTTATTATTCCGTGTGCAAATTTCAGCGCTCTAGCTCTAATAGTTTAGGAGATAGAGCCATTTAAAGATCGACGAAGTTGTCCGATTTAAGACATGGCACGGATTTTTTTGAAAACCACGGACCAAGCTCGAAATTTTATGGGAAATTCACGGGTGATATTCATTTTTCGATTAGAAACTTAGTTTTTAAGAAAATCGCAAAAGTATCGCCATTAGAGTCAATTTCTTCCTAGGAACTGTAGAATATTTCCATCTCATGCTCGTTCTGATTTTCCGAGAAACTTCGTTTAAGACTCAGATTAAAGGCCAATATATATAATATTACGTGTGCAAATTTCAGCGCTGTAGCTGTAATAGTTTAGGAGATAGAGCCGTTTGAATTAATAATTGTCAGAGCTTGCAAAATGCGAAAAAAATGCTTTTATTTTAAGGTTTTTGGGGGCCAGATTTTTCATCCGGAAATAAAAAACTTGACATTTTCTTACACTACAAGAATTTAGAAATACACGCGTGTCTGTAGAATCCATATATGTTATTTAATTTGTGAAAAAATATTTATTATTCCGTGTGCAAATTTCAGCGCACTAGCTCTAATAGTTTAGGAGATAGAGCCATTTAAAGATCGACGAAGTTGTCCGATTTAAGACATGGCACGGATTTTTTTGAAAACCACGGACCAAGCACGAAATTTTATGGGAAATTCACTGGTGATATTCATTTTTCGATTAGAAACTTAGTTTTTAAGAAAATCGCAAAAGTATCGCCATTACAGTCAATTTCTTCCTAGTAACTCTAGAATATTTCCATCTCATGCTCGTTCTGATTTTCGGAGAAACTTCGTTTAAGACTCAGATTAAAGGCCAATATATATAATATTACGTGTGCAAATTTCAGCGCTGTAGCTGTAATAGTTTAGGAGATAGAGCCGTTTGAATTAATAATTGTCAGAGCTTGCAAAATGCGAAAAACAATGCTTTTATTTTAAGGTTCCTGGAGGCCAGATTTCTCATCCGGAAATAAAAAACTTGACTTTTTCTTACACTACAAGAATTTAGAAATACACGCGTGTCTGTAGAGTCCATATATGTTATATAGTTTGTGAAAAATATTTATTATTCCGTGTGCAAATTTCATCGCTCTAGCTCTAATAGTTTAGGAGATAGAGCCATTTAAAGATCGACGAAGTTGTCCGATTTAAGACATGGCACGGATTTTTTTGAAAACCACGGACCAAGCTCGAAATTTTATGGGAAATTCACTGGTGATATTCATTTTTCGATTAGAAACTTAGTTTTTAAGAAAATCGCAAAAGTATCGCCATTACAGTCAATTTCTTCCTAGTAACTGTAGAATATTTCCATCTCATGCTCGTTCTGATTTTCGGAGAAACTTCGTTTAAGACTCAGATTAAAGGCCAATATATATAATATTACGTGTGCAAATTTCAGCGCTGTAGCTGTAATAGTTTAGGAGATAGAGCCGTTTGAATTAATAATTGTCAGAGCTTGCAAAATGCGAAAAAACAATGCTTTTATTTTAAGGTTCCTGGGGGCCAGATTTCTCATCCGGAAATAAAAAACTTGACTTTTTCTTACACTACAAGAATTTAGAAATACACGCGTGTCTGCAGAATCCATATATGTTATATAGTTTGTGAAAAATATTTATTATTCCGTGTGCAAATTTCAGCGCTCTAGCTCTAATAGTTTAGGAGATAGAGCCATTTAAAGATCGACGAAGTTGTCCGATTTAAGACATGGCACGGATTTTTTTGAAAACCACGGACCAAGCACGAAATTTTATGGGAAATTCACTGGTGATATTCATTTTTCGATTAGAAACTTAGTTTTTAAGAAAATCGCAAAAGTATCGCCATTACAGTCAATTTCTTCCTAGTAACTGTAGAATATTTCCATCTCATGCTCGTTCTGATTTTCGGAGAAACTTCGTTTAAGACTCAGATTAAAGGCCAATATATATAATATTACGTGTGCAAATTTCAGCGCTGTAGCTGTAATAGTTTAGGAGATAGAGCCGTTTGAATTAATAATTGTCAGAGCTTGCAAAATGCGAAAAAACAATGCTTTTATTTTAAGGTTCCTGGGGCCAGATTTCTCATCCGGAAATAAAAAACTTGACTTTTTCTTACACTACAAGAATTTAGAAATACACGCGTGTCTGTAGAATCCATATATGTTATATAGTTTGTGAAAAATATTTATTATTCCGTGTGCAAATTTCAGCGCTCTAGCTCTAATAGTTTAGGAGATAGAGCCATTTAAAGATCGACGAAGTTGTCCGATTTAAGACATGGCACGGATTTTTTTGAAAACCACGGACCAAGCTCAAAATTTTATGGGAAATTCACGGGTGATATTCATTTTTCGATTAGAAACTTAGTTTTTAAGAAAATCGCAAAGTATCGCCATTAGAGTCAATTTCTTCCTAGGAACTGTAGAATATTTCCATCTCATGCTCGTTCTGATTTTCGGAGAAACTTCGTTAAGACTCAGATTAAAGGCCAATATATATAATATTACGTGTGCAAATTTCAGCGCTGTAGCTGTAATAGTTTAGGAGATAGAGCCGTTTGAATTAATAATTGTCAGAGCTTGCAAAATGCGAAAAAACAGTGCTTTTATTTTAAGGTTCCTGGGGGGCCAGATTTCTCATCCGGAAATAAAAAACTTGACTTTTTCTTAGACTACAAGAATTTAGAAATACACGCGTGTCTGTAGAATCCATATATGTTATATAGTTTGTGAAAAATATTTATTATTCCGTGTGCAAATTTCAGCGCTCTAGCTCTAATAGTTTAGGAGATAGAGCCATTTAAAGATCGACGAAGTTGTCCGATTTAAGACATGGCACGGATTTTTTTGAAAACCACGGACCAAGCTCGAAATTTTATGGGAAATTCACGGGTGATATTCATTTTTGATTAGAAACTTAGTTTTTAAGAAAATCGCAAAAGTATCGCCATTAGAGTCAATTTCTTCCTAGGAACTGTAGAATATTTCCATCTCATGCTCGTTCTGATTTTCGGAGAAACTTCGTTTAAGACTCAGATTAAAGGCCAATATATATAATATTACGTGTGCAAATTTCAGCGCTGTAGCTGTAATAGTTTAGGAGATAGAGCCGTTTGAATTAATAATTGTCTGAGCTTGCAAAATGCGAAAAAACAATGCTTTTATTTTAAGGTTCCTGGAGGCCAGATTTCTCATCCGGAAATAAAAAACTTGACTTTTTCTTACACTACAAGAACTTAGAAATACACGCGTGTCTGTAGAATCCATATATGTTATATAGTTTGTGAAAAATATTTATTATTCCGTGTGCAAATTTCATCGCTCTAGCTCTAATAGTTTAGGAGATAGAGCCATTTAAAGATCGACGAAGTTGTCCGATTTAAGACATGGCACGGATTTTTTTGAAAACCACGGACCAAGCACGAAATTTTATGGGAAATTCACTGGTGATATTTATTTTTCGATTAGAAACTTAGTTTTTAAGAAAATCGCAAAAGTATCGCCATTACAGTCAATTTCTTCCTAGTAACTCTAGAATATTTCCATCTCATGCTCGTTCTGATTTTCGGAGAAACTTCGTTTAAGACTCAGATTAAAGGCCAATATATATAATATTACGTGTGCAAATTTCAGCGCTGTAGCTGTAATAGTTTAGGAGATAGAGCCGTTTGAATTAATAATTGTCAGAGCTTGCAAAATGCAAAAAAACAATGCTTTATTTTAAGGTTCCTGGGGGCCAGATTTCTCATCCGGAAATAAAAAACTTGACTTTTTCTTACACTACAAGAATTTAGAAATACACGCGTGTCTGTAGAATCCATATATGTTATATAGTTTGTGAAAAATATTTATTATTCCGTGTGCAAATTTCAGCGCTCTAGCTCTAATAGTTTAGGAGATAGAGCCATTTAAAGATCGACGAAGTTGTCCGATTTAAGACATGGCACGGATTTTTTTGAAACCACGGACCAAGCACGAAATTTTATGGGAAATTCACTGGTGATATTCATTTTTCGATTAGAAACTTAGTTTTAAGAAAATCGCAAAAGTATCGCCATTACAGTCAATTTCTTCCTAGTAACTCTAGAATATTTCCATCTCATGCTCGTTCTGATTTTCGGAGAAACTTCGTTTAAGACTCAGATTAAAGGCCAATATATATAATGTTACGTGTGCAAATTTCAGCGCTGTAGCTGTAATAGTTTAGGAGATAGAGCCGTTTGAATTAATAATTGTCAGAGCTTGCAAAATGCGAAAAAACAATGCTTTTATTTTAAGGTTCCTGGAGGCCAGATTTCTCATCCGGAAATAAAAAACTTGACTTTTTCTTACACTACAAGAATTTAGAAATACACGCGTGTCTGTAGAGTCCATATATGTTATATAGTTTGTGAAAAATATTTATTATTCCGTGTGCAAATTTCATCGCTCTAGCTCTAATAGTTTAGGAGATAGAGCCATTTAAAGATCGACGAAGTTGTCCGATTTAAGACATGGCACGGATTTTTTGAAAACCACGGACCAAGCTCGAAATTTTATGGGAAATTCACGGGTGATATTCATTTTTCGATTAGAAACTTAGTTTTTAAGAAAATCGCAAAGTATCGCCATTACAGTCAATTTCTTCCTAGTAACTGTAGAATATTTCCATCTCATGCTCGTTCTGATTTTCGGAGAAACTTCGTTTAAGACTCAGATTAAAGGCCAATATATATAATATTACGTGTGCAAATTTCAGCGCTGTAGCTGTAATAGTTTAGGAGATAGAGCCGTTTGAATTAATAATTGTCAGAGCTTGCAAAATGCGAAAAAACAATGCTTTTATTTTAAGGTTCCTGGGGGCCAGATTTCTCATCCGGAAATAAAAAACTTGACTTTTTCTTACACTACAAGAATTTAGAAATACACGCGTGTCTGTAGAATCCATATATGTTATATAGTTTGTGAAAAATATTTATTATTCCGTGTGCAAATTTCAGCGCTCTAGCTCTAATAGTTTAGGAGATAGAGCCATTTAAAGATCGACGAAGTTGTCCGATTTAAGACATGGCACGGATTTTTTGAAAACCACGGACCAAGCTCAAAATTTTATGGAAAATTCACGGGTGATATTCATTTTTCGATTAGAAACTTAGTTTTTAAGAAAATCGCAAAAGTATCGCCATTAGAGTCAATTTCTTCCTAGGAACTGTAGAATATTTCCATCTCATGCTCGTTCTGATTTTCGGAGAAACTTCGTTTAAGACTCAGATTAAAGGCCAATATATATAATATTACGTGTGCAAATTTCAGCGCTGTAGCTGTAATAGTTTAGGAGATAGAGCCGTTTGAATTAATAATTGTCAGAGCTTGCAAAATGCGAAAAAAAATGCTTTTATTTTAAGGTTTTTGGGGGCCAGATTTTTCATCCGGAAATAAAAAACTTGACTTTTTCTACACTACAAGAATTTAGAAATACACGCGTGTCTGTAGAATCCATATATGTTATATAGTTTGTGAAAAATATTTATTATTCCTTGTGCAAATTTCAGCGCTCTGGCTCTAATAGTTTAGGAGATAGAGCCATTTAAAGATCGACGAAGTTGTCCGATTTAGGACATGGCACGGATTTTTTTGAAAACCAAGGACCAAGCTCGAAATTTTATGGGAAATTCACTGGTGATATTCATTTTTCGATTAGAAACTTAGTTTTTAAGAAAATCGCAAAAGTATCGCCATTAGAGTCAATTTCTTCCTAGTAACTGTAGAATATTTCCATCTCATGCTCGTTCTGATTTTCGGAGAATCTTCGTTTAAGACTCAGATTAAAGGCCAATATATATAATATTACGTGTGCAAATTTCAGCGCTGTAGCTGTAATAGTTTAGGAGATAGAGCCATTTGAATTAATAATTGTCAGAGCTTGCAAAATGCGAAAAAACAATGCTTTTATTTTAAGGTTCCTGGAGGCAAGATTTCTCATCCGGAAATAAAAACTTGACATTTTCTTACACTACAAGAATTTAGAAATACACGCGTGTCTGTAGAATCCATATATGTTATATAGTTTGTGAAAAATATTTATTATTCCTTGTGCAAATTTCAGCGCTCTAGCTCTAATAGTTTAGGAGATAGAGCCATTTAAAGATCGACGAAGTTGTCCGATTTAGGACATGGCACGGATTTTTTTGAAACCAAGGACCAAGCTCGAAATTTTATGGGAAATTCACTGGTGATATTCATTTTTCGATTAGAAACTTAGTTTTTAAGAAAATCGCAAAAGTATCGCCATTAGAGTCAATTTCTTCCTAGTAACTGTAGAATATTTCCATCTCATGCTCGTTCTGATTTTCGGAGAAACTTCGTTTAAGACTCAGATTAAAGGCCAATATATATAATATTACGTGTGCAAATTTCAGCGCTGTAGCTGTAATAGTTTAGGAGATAGAGCCGTTTGAATTAATAATTGTCAGAGCTTGCAAAATGCGAAAAAACAATGCTTTTATTTTAAGGTTCCTGGGGGCCAGATTTCTCATCCGGAAATAAAAAACTTGACTTTTTCTTACACTACAAGAATTTAGAAATACACGCGTGTCTGTAGAATCCATATATGTTATATAGTTTGTGAAAAATATTTATTATTCCGTGTGCAAATTTCAGCGCTCTAGCTCTAATAGTTTAGGAGATAGAGCCATTTAAATATCGACGAAGTTGTCCGATTTAAGACATGGCACGGATTTTTTTGAAAACCACGGACCAAGCTCGAAATTTTATGGGAAATTCACGGGTGATATTCATTTTTCGATTAGAAACTTAGTTTTTAAGAAAATCGCAAAAGTATCGCCATTAGAGTCAATTTCTTCCTAGGAACTGTAGAATATTTCCATCTCATGCTCGTTCTGATTTTCGGAGAAACTTCGTTTAAGACTCAGATTAAAGGCCAATATATATAATATTACGTGTGCAAATTTCAGCGCTGTAGCTGTAATAGTTTAGGAGATAGAGCCGTTTGAATTAATAATTGTCAGAGCTTGCAAAATGCGAAAAAAATGCTTTTATTTTAAGGTTTTTGGGGGCCAGATTTTTCATCCGGAAATAAAAAACTTGACTTTTTCTTACACTACAAGAATTTAGAAATACACGCGTGTCTGTAGAATCCATATATGTTATATAGTTTGTGAAAAATATTTCTTATTCCGTGTGCAAATTTCAGCGCTCTAGCTCTAATAGTTTAGGAGATAGAGCCATTTAAAGATCGACGAAGTTGTCCGATTTAAGACATGGCACGGATTTTTTTGAAAACCACGGACCAAGCTCGAAATTTTATGGGAAATTCACTGGTGATATTCATTTTTCGATTAGAAACTTAGTTTTTAAGAAAATCGCAAAGTATCGCCATTACAGTCAATTTCTTCCTAGTAACTGTAGAATATTTCCATCTCATGCTCGTTCTGATTTTCGGAAAAACTTCGTTTAAGACTCAGATTAAAGGCCAATATATATAATATTACGTGTGCAAATTTCAGCGCTGTAGCTGTAATAGTTTAGGAGATAGAGCCGTTTGAATTAATAATTGTCAGATCTTGCAAAATGCGAAAAAACAATGCTTTTATTTTAAGGTTCCTGGAGGCAAGATTTCTCATCCGGAAATAAAAAACTTGACTTTTTCTTACACTACAAGAATTTAGAAATACACGCGTGTCTGTAGAATCCATATATGTTATATAGTTTGTGAAAAATATTTATTATTCCTTGTGCAAATTTCAGCGCTCTGGCTCTAATAGTTTAGGAGATAGAGCCATTTAAAGATCGACGAAGTTGTCCGATTTAGGACATGGCACGGATTTTTTTGAAAACCAAGGACCAAGCTCGAAATTTTATGGGAAATTCACTGGTGATATTCATTTTTCGATTAGAAACTTAGTTTTTAAGAAATCGCAAAAGTATCGCCATTAGAGTCAATTTCTTCCTAGTAACTGTAGAATATTTCCATCTCATGCTCGTTCTGATTTTCGGAGAATCTTCGTTTAAGACTCAGATTAAAGGCCAATATATATAATATTACGTGTGCAAATTTCAGCGCTGTAGCTGTAATAGTTTAGGAGATAGAGCCATTTGAATTAATAATTGTCAGAGCTTGCAAAATGCGAAAAAACAATGCTTTTATTTTAAGGTTCCTGGAGGCAAGATTTCTCATCCGGAAATAAAAAACTTGACATTTTCTTACACTACAAGAATTTAGAAATACACGCGTGTCTGTAGAATCCATATATGTTATATAGTTTGTGAAAATATTTATTATTCCTTGTGCAAATTTCAGCGCTCTAGCTCTAATAGTTTAGGAGATAGAGCCATTTAAAGATCGACGAAGTTGTCCGATTTAGGACATGGCACGGATTTTTTGAAACCAAGGACCAAGCTCGAAATTTTATGGGAAATTCACTGGTGATATTCATTTTTCGATTAGAAACTTAGTTTTTAAGAAAATCGCAAAAGTATCGCCATTAGAGTCAATTTCTTCCTAGTAACTGTAGAATATTTCCATCTCATGCTCGTTCTGATTTTCGGAGAAACTTCGTTTAAGACTCAGATTAAAGGCCAATATATATAATATTACGTGTGCAAATTTCAGCGCTGTAGCTGTAATAGTTTAGGAGATAGAGCCGTTTGAATTAATAATTGTCAGAGCTTGCAAAATGCGAAAAAACAATGCTTTTATTTTAAGGTTCCTGGGGGCCAGATTTCTCATCCGGAAATAAAAAACTTGACTTTTTCTTACACTACAAGAATTTAGAAATACACGCGTGTCTGTAGAATCCATATATGTTATATAGTTTGTGAAAAATATTTATTATTCCGTGTGCAAATTTCAGCGCTCTAGCTCTAATAGTTTAGGAGATAGAGCCATTTAAATATCGACGAAGTTGTCCGATTTAAGACATGGCACGGATTTTTTTGAAAACCACGGACCAAGCTCGAAATTTTATGGGAAATTCACGGGTGATATTCATTTTTCGATTAGAAACTTAGTTTTTAAGAAAATCGCAAAAGTATCGCCATTAGAGTCAATTTCTTCCTAGGAACTGTAGAATATTTCCATCTCATGCTCGTTCTGATTTTCCGAGAAACTTCGTTTAAGACTCAGATTAAAGGCCAATATATATAATATTACGTGTGCAAATTTCAGCGCTGTAGCTGTAATAGTTTAGGAGATAGAGCCGTTTGAATTAATAATTGTCAGAGCTTGCAAAATGCGAAAAAAATGCTTTTATTTTAAGGTTTTTGGGGACCAGATTTTTCATCCGGAAATAAAAAACTTGACATTTTCTTACACTACAAGAATTTAGAAATACACGCGTGTCTGTAGAATCCATATATGTTATTTAATTTGTGAAAAATATTTATTATTCCGTGTGCAAATTTCAGCGCACTAGCTCTAATAGTTTAGGAGATAGAGCCATTTAAAGATCGACGAAGTTGTCCGATTTAAGACATGGCACGGATTTTTTTGAAAACCACGGACCAAGCACGAAATTTTATGGGAAATTCACTGGTGATATTCATTTTTCGATTAGAAACTTAGTTTTTAAGAAAATCGCAAAAGTATCGCCATTACAGTCAATTTCTTCCTAGTAACTGTAGAATATTTCCATCTCATGCTCGTTCTGATTTTCGGAGAAACTTCGTTTAAGACTCAGATTAAAGGCCAATATATATAATATTACGTGTGCAAATTTCAGCGCTGTAGCTGTAATAGTTTAGGAGATAGAGCCGTTTGAATTAATAATTGTCAGAGCTTGCAAAATGCGAAAAAACAATGCTTTTATTTTAAGGTTCCTGAAGGCAGGATTTCTCATCCGGAAATAAAAAACTTGACTTTTTCTTACACTACAAGAATTTAGAAATACACGCGTGTCTGTAGAATCCATATATGTTATATAGTTTGTGAAAAATATTTATTATTCCGTGTGCAAGTTTCAGCGCTCTAGCTCTAATAGTTTAGGAGATAGAGCCATTTAAAGATCGACGAAGTTGTCCGATTGAAGACATGGCACGGATTTTTTTGAAAACCACGGACCAAGCTCGAAATTTTATGGGAAATTCACTGGTGATATTCATTTTTCGATTAGAAACTTAGTTTTTAAGAAAATCGCAAAAATATCGCCATTACAGTCAATTTCTTCCTAGTAACTGTAGAATATTTCCATCTCATGCTCGTTCTGATTTTCGGAGAAACTTCGTTTAAGACTCAGATTAAAGGCCAATATATATAATATTACGTGTGCAAATTTCAGCGCAGTAGCTGTAATAGTTTAGGAGATAGAGCCGTTTGAATTAATAATTGTCAGAGCTTGCAAAATGCGAAAAAACAATGCTTTTATTTTAAGGTTCCTGGAGGCCAGATTTCTCATCCGGAAATAAAAAACTTGACTTTTTCTTACACTACAAGAATTTAGAAATACACGCGTGTCTGTAGAGTCCATATATGTTATATAGTTTGTGAAAAATATTTATTATTCCGTGTGCAAATTTCATCGCTCTAGCTCTAATAGTTTAGGAGATAGAGCCATTTAAAGATCGACGAAGTTGTCCGATTTAAGACATGGCACGGATTTTTTTGAAAACCACGGACCAAGCTCGAAATGTTATGGGAAATTCACGGGTGATATTCATTTTTCGATTAGAAACTTAGTTTTTAAGAAAATCGCAAAAGTATCGCCATTACAGTCAATTTCTTCCTAGTAACTGTAGAATATTTCCAACTCATGTTCGTTCTGATTTTCGGAGAAACTTCGTTTAAGACTCAGATTAAAGGCCAATATATATAATATTACGTGTGCAAATTTCAGCGCTGTAGCTGTAATAGTTTAGGAGATAGAGCCGTTTGAATTAATAATTGTCAGAGCTTGCAAAATGCGAAAAAACAATGCTTTTATTTTAAGGTTCCTGGGGGCCAGATTTCTCATCCGGAAATAAAAAACTTGACTTTTTCTTGCACTACAAGAATTTAGAAATACACGCGTGTCTGTAGAGTCCATATATGTTATATAGTTTGTGAAAAATATTTATTATTCCGTGTGCAAATTTCATCGCTCTAGCTCTAATAGTTTAGGAGATAGAGCCATTTAAAGATCGACGAAGTTGTCCGATTTAAGACATGGCACGGATTTTTTTTAAAACCACGGACCAAGCACGAAATTTTATGGGAAATTCACGGGTGATATTCATTTTTCGATTAGAAACTTAGTTTTTAAGAAAATCGCAAAAGTATCGCCATTACAGTCAATTTCTTCCTAGTAACTCTAGAATATTTCCATCTCATGCTCGTTCTGATTTTCGGAGAAACTTCGTTTAAGACTCAGATTAAAGGCCAATATATATAATATTACGTGTGCAAATTTCAGCGCTGTAGCTGTAATAGTTTAGGAGATAGAGCCGTTTGAATTAATAATTGTCAGAGCTTGCAAAATGCGAAAAAACAATGCTTTTATTTTAAGGTTCCTGGGGGCCAGATTTCTCATCCGGAAATAAAAAACTTGACTTTTTCTTACACTACAAGAATTTAGAAATACACGCGTGTCTGTAGAATCCATATATGTTATAAAGTTTGTGAAAAATATTTATTATTCCGTGTGCAAATTTCAGCGCTCTAGCTCTAATAGTTTAGGAGATAGAGCCATTTAAAGATCGACGAAGTTGTCCGATTTAAGACAT
Source organism: Gryllus longicercus (assembly GCA_038098605.1). Taxonomy (NCBI): domain Eukaryota; kingdom Metazoa; phylum Arthropoda; class Insecta; order Orthoptera; family Gryllidae; genus Gryllus; species Gryllus longicercus. The sequence goes on from JAZDUA010001564.1 coordinate 13,293, forward strand.
GGCACGGATTTTTTTGAAAACCACGGACCAAGCACGAAATTTTATGGGAAATTCACTGATGATATTCATTTTTCGATTAGAAACTTAGTTTTTAAGAAAATCGCAAAAGTATCGCCATTACAGTCAATTTCTTCCTAGTAACTCTAGAATATTTCCATCTCATGCTCGTTCTGATTTTCGGAGAAACTTCGTTTAAGACTCAGATTAAAGGCCAATATATATAATGTTACGTGTGCAAATTTCAGCGCTGTAGCTGTAATAGTTTAGGAGATAGAGCCGTTTGAATTAATAATTGTCAGAGCTTGCAAAATGCGAAAAAACAATGCTTTTATTTTAAGGTTCCTGGGGGCCAGATTTCTCATCCGAAAATAAAAAACTTGACTTTTTCTTACACTACAAGAATTTAGAAATACACGCGTGTCTGTAGAATCCATATGTTATATAGTTTGTGAAAAATATTTATTATTCCGTGTGCAAATTTCAGCGCTCTAGCTCTAATAGTTTAGGAGATAGAGCCATTTAAAGATCGACGAAGTTGTCCGATTTAAGACATGGAACGGATTTTTTTGAAAACCACGGACCAAGCTCGAAATTTTATGGGAAATTCACGGGTGATATTCATTTTTCGATTAGAAACTTAGTTTTTAAGAAAATCGCAAAAGTATCGCCATTACAGTCAATTTCTTCCTAGTAACTGTAGAATATTTCCAACTCATGCTCGTTCTGATTTTCGGAGAAACTTCGTTTAAGACTCAGATTAAAGGCAATATATATAATATTACGTGTGCAAATTTCAGCGCTGTAGCTGTAATAGTTTAGGAGATAGAGCCGTTTGAATTAATAATTGTCAGAGCTTGCAAAATGCGAAAAAACAATGCTTTTATTTTAAGGTTCCTGGGGGCCAGATTTCTCATCCGGAAATAAAAAACTTGACTTTTTCTTGCACTACAAGAATTTAGAAATACACGCGTGTCTGTAGAGTCCATATATGTTATATAGTTTGTGAAAAATATTTATTATTCCGTGTGCAAATTTCATCGCACTAGCTCTAATAGTTTAGGAGATAGAGCCATTTAAAGATCGACGAAGTTGTCCGATTTAAGACATGGCACGGATTTTTTTTAAACCACGGACCAAGCACGAAATTTTATGGGAAATTCACGGGTGATATTCATTTTTCGATTAGAAACTTAGTTTTTAAGAAAATCGCAAAAGTATCGCCATTACAGTCAATTTCTTCCTAGTAACTCTAGAATATTTCCATCTCATGCTCGTTCTGATTTTCGGAGAAACTTCGTTTAAGACTCAGATTAAAGGCCAATATATATAATATTACGTGTGCAAATTTCAGCGCTGTAGCTGTAATAGTTTAGGAGATAGAGCCGTTTGAATTAATAATTGTCAGAGCTTGCAAAATGCGAAAAAACAATGCTTTTATTTTAAGGTTCCTGGGGGCCAGATTTCTCATCCGGAAATAAAAACTTGACTTTTTCTTACACTACAAGAATTGAGAAATACACGCGTGTCTGTAGAATCCATATATGTTATAAAGTTTGTGAAAAATATTTATTATTCCGTGTGCAAATTTCAGCGCTCTAGCTCTAATAGTTTAGGAGATAGAGCCATTTAAAGATCGACGAAGTTGTCCGATTTAAGACATGGCACGGATTTTTTTGAAAACCACGGACCAAGCACGAAATTTTATGGGAAATTCACTGATGATATTCATTTTTCGATTAGAAATTTAGTTTTTAAGAAAATCGCAAAAGTATCGCCATTACAGTCAATTTCTTCCTAGTAACTCTAGAATATTTCCATCTCATGCTCGTTCTGATTTTCGGAGAAACTTCGTTTAAGACTCAGATTAAAGGCCAATATATATAATGTTACGTGTGCAAATTTCAGCGCTGTAGCTGTAATAGTTTAGGAGATAGAGCCGTTTGAATTAATAATTGTCAGAGCTTGCAAAATGCGAAAAAACAATGCTTTTATTTTAAGGTTCCTGGGGGCCAGATTTCTCATCCGGAAATAAAAAACTTGACTTTTTCTTACACTACAAGAATTTAGAAATACACGCGTGTCTGTAGAATCCATATGTTATATAGTTTGTGAAAATATTTATTATTCCGTGTGCAAATTTCAGCGCTCTAGCTCTAATAGTTTAGGAGATAGAGCCATTTAAAGATCGACGAAGTTGTCCGATTTAAGACATGGAACGGATTTTTTTGAAAACCACGGACCAAGCTCGAAATTTTATGGGAAATTCACGGGTGATATTCATTTTTCGATTAGAAACTTAGTTTTTAAGAAAATCGCAAAAGTATCGCCATTACAGTCAATTTCTTCCTAGTAACTGTAGAATATTTCCATCTCATGCTCGTTCTGATTTTCGGAGAAACTTCGTTTAAGACTCAGATTAAAGGCCAATATATATAATATTACGTGTGCAAATTTCAGCGCTGTAGCTGTAATAGTTTAGGAGATAGAGCCGTTTGAATTAATAATTGTCAGAGCTTGCAAAATGCGAAAAAACAATGCTTTTATTTTAAGGTTCCTGGGGCCAGATTTCTCATCCGGAAATAAAAAACTTGACTTTTTCTTACACTACAAGAATTTAGAAATACACGCGTGTCTGTAGAATCCATATATGTTATATAGTTTGTGAAAAATATTTATTATTCCGTGTGCAAATTTCAGCGCTCTAGCTCTAATAGTTTAGGAGATAGAGCCATTTAAAGATCGACGAAGTTGTCCGATTTAAGACATGGCACGGATTTTTTTTAAAACCACGGACCAAGCACGAAATTTTATGGGAAATTCACTGGTGATATTCATTTTTCGATTAGAAACTTAGTTTTTAAGAAAATCGCAAAAGTATCGCCATTACAGTCAATTTCTTCCTAGTAACTCTAGAATATTTCCATCTCATGCTCGTTCTGATTTTCGGAGAAACTTCGTTTAAGACTCAGATTAAAGGCCAATATATATAATGTTACGTGTGCAAATTTCAGCGCTGTAGCTGTAATAGTTTAGGAGATAGAGCCGTTTGAATTAATAATTGTCAGAGCTTGCAAAATGCGAAAAAACAATGCTTTTATTTTAAGGTTCCTGGAGGCCAGATTTCTCATCCGGAAATAAAAAACTTGACTTTTTCTTACACTACAAGAATTTAGAAATACACGCGTGTCTGTAGAATCCATATATGTTATATAGTTTGTGAAAAATATTTATTATTCCGTGTGCAAATTTCAGCGCTCTAGCTCTAATAGTTTAGGAGATAGAGCCATTTAAAGATCGACGAAGTTGTCCGATTTAAGACATGGCACGGATTTTTTTGAAAACCACGGACCAAGCTCGAAATTTTATGGGAAATTCACGGGTGATATTCATTTTTCGATTAGAAACTTAGTTTTTAAGAAAATCGCAAAAGTATCGCCATTACAGTCAATTTCTTCCTAGTAACTGTAGAATATTTCCAACTCATGCTCGTTCTGATTTTCGGAGAAACTTCGTTTAAGACTCAGATTAAAGGCCAATATATATAATATTACGTGTGCAAATTTCAGCGCTGTAGCTGTAATAGTTTAGGAGATGGAGCCGTTTGAATTAATAATTGTCAGAGCTTGCAAAATGCGAAAAAACAATGCTTTTATTTTAAGGTTCCTGGGGGCCAGATTTCTCATCCGGAAATAAAAAACTTGACTTTTTCTTACACTACAAGAATTTAGAAATACACGCGTGTCTGTAGAGTCCATATATGTTATAAAGTTTGTGAAAAATATTTATTATTCCGTGTGCAAATTTCAGCGCTCTAGCTCTAATAGTTTAGGAGATAGAGCCATTTAAAGATCGACGAAGTTGTCCGATTTAAGACATGGCACGGATTTTTTGAAAACCACGGACCAAGCACGAAATTTTATGGGAAATTCACTGGTGATATTCATTTTTCGATTAGAAACTTAGTTTTTAAGAAAATCGCAAAAGTATCGCCATTACAGTCAATTTCTTCCTAGTAACTCTAGAATATTTCCATCTCATGCTCGTTCTGATTTTCGGAGAAACTTCGTTTAAGACTCAGATTAAAGGCCAATATATATAATGTTACGTCTGCAAATTTCAGCGCTGTAGCTGTAATAGTTTAGGAGATAGAGCCGTTTGAATTAATAATTGTCAGAGCTTGCAAAATGCGAAAAAACAATGCTTTTATTTTAAGGTTCCTGGGGGCCAGATTTCTCATCCGAAAATAAAAAACTTGACTTTTTCTTACACTACAAGAATTTAGAAATACACGCGTGTCTGTAGAATTCATATATGTTATATAGTTTGTGAAAAATATTTATTATTCCGTGTGCAAATTTCAGCGCTCTAGCTCTAATAGTTTAGGAGATAGAGCCATTTAAAGATCGACGAAGTTGTCCGATTTTAGACATGGCACGGATTTTTTTGAAAACCACGGACCAAGCTCGAAATTTTATGGGAAATTCACGGGTGATATTCATTTTTCGATTAGAAACTTAGTTTTTAAGAAAATCGCAAAAGTATCGCCATTACAGTCAATTTCTTCCTAGTAACTGTAGAATATTTCCATCTCATGCTCGTTCTGATTTTCGGAGAAACTTCGTTTAAGACTCAGATTAAAGGCCAATATATATAATATTACGTGTGCAAATTTCAGCGCTGTAGCTGTAATAGTTTAGGAGATAGAGCCGTTTGAATTAATAATTGTCAGAGCTTGCAAAATGCGAAAAAACAATGCTTTTATTTTAAGGTTCCTGGGGGCCAGATTTCTCATCCGGAAATAAAAAACTTGACTTTTTCTTACACTACAAGAATTTAGAAATACACGCGTGTCTGTAGAATCCATATATGTTATAAAGTTTGTGAAAAATATTTATTATTCCGTGTGCAAATTTCAGCGCTCTAGCTCTAATAGTTTAGGAGATAGAGCCATTTAAAGATCGACGAAGTTGTCCGATTTAAGACATGGCACGGATTTTTTTGAAAACCACGGACCAAGCACGAAATTTTATGGAAATTCACTGATGATATTCATTTTTCGATTAGAAACTTAGTTTTTAAGAAAATCGCAAAAGTATCGCCATTACAGTCAATTTCTTCCTAGTAACTCTAGAATATTTCCATCTCATGCTCGTTCTGATTTTCGGAGAAACTTCGTTTAAGACTCAGATTAAAGGCAAATATATATAATGTTACGTGTGCAAATTTCAGCGCTGTAGCTGTAATAGTTTAGGAGATAGAGCCGTTTGAATTAATAATTGTCAGAGCTTGCAAAATGCGAAAAAACAATGCTTTTATTTTAAGGTTCCTGGGGGCCAGATTTCTCATCCGGAAATAAAAAACTTGACTTTTTCTTACACTACAAGAATTTAGAAATACACGCGTGTCTGTAGAATCCATATGTTATATAGTTTGTGAAAAATATTTATTATTCCGTGTGCAAATTTCAGCGCTCTAGCTCTAATAGTTTAGGAGATAGAGCCATTTAAAGATCGACGAAGTTGTCCGATTTAAGACATGGCACGGATTTTTTTGAAAACCACGGACCAAGCTCGAAATTTTATGGGAAATTCACGGGTGATATTCATTTTTCGATTACAAACTTAGTTTTTAAGAAAATCGCAAAAGTATCGCCATTACAGTCAATTTCTTCCTAGTAACTGTAGAATATTTCCATCTCATGCTCGTTCTGATTTTCGGAGAAACTTCGTTTAAGACTCAGATTAAAGGCCAATATATATAATATTACGTGTGCAAATTTCAGCGCTGTAGCTGTAATAGTTTAGGAGATAGAGACGTTTGAATTAATAATTGTCAGAGCTTGCAAAATGCGAAAAAACAATGCTTTTATTTTAAGGTTCCTGGGGGCCAGATTTCTCATCCGGAAATAAAAAACTTGACTTTTTCTTACACTACAAGAATTTAGAAATACACGCGTGTCTGTAGAATCCACATATGTTATAAAGTTTGTGAAAAATATTTATTATTCCGTGTGCAAATTTCAGCGCTCTAGCTCTAATAGTTTAGGAGATAGAGCCATTTAAAGATCGACGAAGTTGTCCGATTTAAGACATGGCACGGATTTTTTTGAAAACCACGGACCAAGCACGAAATTTTATGGGAAATTCACTGATGATATTCATTTTTCGATTAGAAACTCAGTTTTTAAGAAAATCGCAAAAGTATCGCCATTACAGTCAATTTCTTCCTAGTAACTCTAGAATATTTCCATCTCATGCTCGTTCTGATTTTCGGAGAAACTTCGTTAAGACTCAGATTAAAGGCCAATATATATAATATTACGTGTGCAAATTTCAGCGCTGTAGCTGTAATAGTTTAGGAGATAGAGCCGTTTGAATTAATAATTGTCAGAGCTTGCAAAATGCGAAAAAACAATGCTTTTATTTTAAGGTTCCTGGGGCCAGATTTCTCATCCGGAAATAAAAAACTTGACTTTTTCTTACACTACAAGAATTTAGAAATACACGCGTGTCTGTAGAATCCATATATGTTATAAAGTTTGTGAAAAATATTTATTATTCCGTGTGCAAATTTCAGCGCTCTAGCTCTAATAGTTTAGGAGATAGAGCCATTTAAAGATCGACGAAGTTGTCCGATTTAAGACATGGCACGGATTTTTTTGAAAACCACGGACCAAGCACGAAATTTTATGGGAAATTCACTGATGATATTCATTTTTCGATTAGAAACTTAGTTTTTAAGAAAATCGCAAAAGTATCGCCATTACAGTCAATTTCTTCCTAGTAACTCTAGAATATTTCCATCTCATGCTCGTTCTGATTTTCGGAGAAACTTCGTTTAAGACTCAGATTAAAGGCCAATATATATAATGTTACGTGTGCAAATTTCAGCGCTGTAGCTGTAATAGTTTAGGAGATAGAGCCGTTTGAATTAATAATTGTCAGAGCTTGCAAAATGCGAAAAAACAATGCTTTTATTTTAAGGTTCCTGGGGGCCAGATTTCTCATCCGAAAATAAAAAACTTGACTTTTTCTTACACTACAAGAATTTAGAAATACACGCGTGTCTGTAGAATCCATATGTTATATAGTTTGTGAAAAATATTTATTATTCCGTGTGCAAATTTCAGCGCTCTAGCTCTAATAGTTTAGGAGATAGAGCCATTTAAAGATCGACGAAGTTGTCCGATTTAAGACATGGCACGGATTTTTTTGAAAACCACGGACCAAGCTCGAAATTTTATGGGAAATTCACGGGTGATATTCATTTTTCGATTACAAACTTAGTTTTTAAGAAAATCGCAAAAGTATCGCCATTACAGTCAATTTCTTCCTAGTAACTGTAGAATATTTCCATCTCATGCTCGTTCTGATTTTCGGAGAAACTTCGTTTAAGACTCAGATTAAAGGCCAATATATATAATATTACGTGTGCAAATTTCAGCGCTGTAGCTGTAATAGTTTAGGAGATAGAGACGTTTGAATTAATAATTGTCAGAGCTTGCAAAATGCGAAAAAACAATGCTTTTATTTTAAGGTTCCTGGGGGCCAGATTTCTCATCCGGAAATAAAAAACTTGACTTTTTCTTACACTACAAGAATTTAGAAATACACGCGTGTCTGTAGAATCCACATATGTTATAAAGTTTGTGAAAAATATTTATTATTCCGTGTGCAAATTTCAGCGCTCTAGCTCTAATAGTTTAGGAGATAGAGCCATTTAAAGATCGACGAAGTTGTCCGATTTAAGACATGGCACGGATTTTTTTGAAAACCACGGACCAAGCACGAAATTTTATGGGAAATTCACTGATGATATTCATTTTTCGATTAGAAACTCAGTTTTTAAGAAAATCGCAAAAGTATCGCCATTACAGTCAATTTCTTCCTAGTAACTCTAGAATATTTCCATCTCATGCTCGTTCTGATTTTCGGAGAAACTTCGTTTAAGACTCAGATTAAAGGCCAATATATATAATGTTACGTGTGCAAATTTCAGCGCTGTAGCTGTAATAGTTTAGGAGATAGAGCCGTTTGAATTAATAATTGTCAGAGCTTGCAAAATGCGAAAAAACAATGCTTTTATTTTAAGGTTCCTGGGGGCCAGATTTCTCATCCGAAATAAAAAACTTGACTTTTTCTTACACTACAAGAATTTAGAAATACACGCGTGTCTGTAGAATCCATATGTTATATAGTTTGTGAAAAATATTTATTATTCCGTGTGCAAATTTCAGCGCTCTAGCTCTAATAGTTTAGGAGATAGAGCCATTTAAAGATCGACGAAGTTGTCCGATTTAAGACATGGAACGGATTTTTTTGAAAACCACGGACCAAGCTCGAAATTTTATGGGAAATTCACGGGTGATATTCATTTTTCGATTAGAAACTTAGTTTTTAAGAAAATCGCAAAAGTATCGCCATTACAGTCAATTTCTTCCTAGTAACTGTAGAATATTTCCATCTCATGCTCGTTCTGATTTTCGGAGAAACTTCGTTTAAGACTCAGATTAAAGGCCAATATATATAATATTACGTGTGCAAATTTCAGCGCTGTAGCTGTAATAGTTTAGGAGATAGAGCCGTTTGAATTAATAATTGTCAGAGCTTGCAAAATGCGAAAAAACAATGCTTTTATTTTAAGGTTCCTGGGGGCCAGATTTCTCATCCGGAAATAAAAAACTTGACTTTTTCTTACACTACAAGAATTTAGAAATACACGCGTGTCTGTAGAATCCATATATGTTATATAGTTTGTGAAAAATATTTATTATTCCGTGTGCAAATTTCAGCGCTCTAGCTCTAATAGTTTAGGAGATAGAGCCATTTAAAGATCGACGAAGTTGTCCGATTAAGACATGGCACGGATTTTTTTGAAAACCACGGACCAAGCACGAAATTTTATGGGAAATTCACTGGTGATATTCATTTTTCGATTAGAAACTTAGTTTTTAAGAAAATCGCAAAAGTATCGCCATTACAGTCAATTTCTTCCTAGTAACTCTAGAATATTTCCATCTCATGCTCGTTCTGATTTTCGGAGAAACTTCGTTTAAGACTCAGATTAAAGGCCAATATATATAATGTTACGTGTGCAAATTTCAGCGCTGTAGCTGTAATAGTTTAGGAGATAGAGCCGTTTGAATTAATAATTGTCAGAGCTTGCAAAATGCGAAAAAACAATGCTTTTATTTTAAGGTTCCTGGAGGCCAGATTTCTCATCCGGAAATAAAAAACTTGACTTTTTCTTACACTACAAGAATTTAGAAATACACGCGTGTCTGTAGAGTCCATATATGTTATATAGTTTGTGAAAAATATTTATTATTCCGTGTGCAAATTTCATCGCTCTAGCTCTAATAGTTTAGGAGATAGAGCCATTTAAAGATCGACGAAGTTGTCCGATTTAAGACATGGCACGGATTTTTTTGAAAACCACGGACCAAGCTCGAAATTTTATGGGAAATTCACGGGTGATATTCATTTTTCGATTAGAAACTTAGTTTTTAAGAAAATCGCAAAAGTATCGCCATTACAGTCAATTTCTTCCTAGTAACTGTAGAATATTTCCAACTCATGCTCGTTCTGATTTTCGGAGAAACTTCGTTTAAGACTCAGATTAAAGGCCAATATATATAATATTACGTGTGCAAATTTCAGCGCTGTAGCTGTAATAGTTTAGGAGATAGCGCCGTTTGAATTAATAATTGTCAGAGCTTGCAAAATGCGAAAAAACAATGCTTTTATTTTAAGGTTCCTGGGGCCAGATTTCTCATCCGGAAATAAAAAACTTGACTTTTTCTTACACTACAAGAATTTAGAAATACACGCGTGTCTGTAGAGTCCATATATGTTATATAGTTTGTGAAAAATATTTATTATTCCGTGTGCAAATTTCATCGCTCTAGCTCTAATAGTTTAGGAGATAGAGCCATTTAAAGATCGACGAAGTTGTCCGATTTAAGACATGGCACGGATTTTTTTTAAAACCACGGACCAAGCACGAAATTTTATGGGCAATTCACGGGTGATATTCATTTTTCGATTAGAAACTTAGTTTTTAAGAAAATCGCAAAAGTATCGCCATTACAGTCAATTTCTTCCTAGTAACTCTAGAATATTTCCATCTCATGCTCGTTCTGATTTTCGGAGAAACTTCGTTTAAGACTCAGATTAAAGGCCAATATATATAATATTACGTGTGCAAATTTCAGCGCTGTAGCTGTAATAGTTTAGGAGATAGAGCCGTTTGAATTAATAATTGTCAGAGCTTGCAAAATGCGAAAAAACAATGCTTTTATTTTAAGGTTCCTGGGGCCAGATTTCTCATCCGGAAATAAAAAACTTGACTTTTTCTTACACCACAAGAATTTAGAAATACACGCGTGTCTGTAGAATCCATATATGTTATAAAGTTTGTGAAAAATATTTATTATTCCGTGTGCAAATTTCAGCGCTCTAGCTCTAATAGTTTAGGAGATAGAGCCATTTAAAGATCGACGAAGTTGTCCGATTTAAGACATGGCACGGATTTTTTTGAAAACCACGGACCAAGCACGAAATTTTATGGGAAATTCACTGGTGATATTCATTTTTCGATTAGAAACTTAGTTTTTAAGAAAATCGCAAAAGTATCGCCATTACAGTCAATTTCTTCCTAGTAACTCTAGAATATTTCCATCTCATGCTCGTTCTGATTTTCGGAGAAACTTCGTTTAAGACTCAGATTAAAGGCCAATATATATAATGTTACGTGTGCAAATTTCAGCGCTGTAGCTGTAATAGTTTAGGAGATAGAGCCGTTTGAATTAATAATTGTCAGAGCTTGCAAAATGCGAAAAAAAAATGCTTTTATTTTAAGGTTCCTGGGGGCCAGATTTCTCATCCGAAAATAAAAAACTTGACTTTTTCTTACACTACAAGAATTTAGAAATACACGCGTGTCTGTAGAATCCATATGTTATATAGTTTGTGAAAAATATTTATTATTCCGTGTGCAAATTTCAGCGCTCTAGCTCTAATAGTTTAGGAGATAGAGCCATTTAAAGATCGACGAAGTTGTCCGATTTAAGACATGGCACGGATTTTTTTGAAAACCACGGACCAAGCTCGAAATTTTATGGGAAATTCACTGGTGATATTCATTTTTCGATTAGAAACTTAGTTTTTAAGAAAATCGCAAAAGTATCGCCATTACAGTCCATTTCTTCCTAGTAACTGTAGAATATTTCCATCTCATGCTCGTTCTGATTTTCGGAGAAACTTCGTTTAAGACTCAGATTAAAGGCCAATATATATAATATTACGTGTGCAAATTTCAGCGCTGTAGCTGTAATAGTTTAGGAGATAGAGCCGTTTGAATTAATAATTGTCAGAGCTTGCAAAATGCGAAAAAACAATGCTTTTATTTTAAGGTTCCTGGGGGCCAGATTTCTCATCCGGAAATAAAAAACTTGACTTTTTCTTACACTACAAGAATTTAGAAATACACGCGTGTCTGTAGAATCCATATATGTTATATAGTTTGTGAAAAATATTTATTATTCCGTGTGCAAATTTCAGCGCTCTAGCTCTAATAGTTTAGGAGATAGAGCCATTTAAAGATCGACGAAGTTGTCCGATTTAAGACATGGCACGGATTTTTTTGAAAACCACGGACCAAGCACGAAATTTTATGGGAAATTCACTGGTGATATTCATTTTTCGATTAGAAACTTAGTTTTTAAGAAAATCGCAAAAGTATCGCCATTACAGTCAATTTCTTCCTAGTAACTCTAGAATATTTCCATCTCATGCTCGTTCTGATTTTCGGAGAAACTTCGTTTAAGACTCAGATTAAAGGCCAATATATATAATGTTACGTGTGCAAATTTCAGCGCTGTAGCTGTAATAGTTTAGGAGATAGAGCCGTTTGAATTAATAATTGTCAGAGCTTGCAAAATGCGAAAAAACAATGCTTTTATTTTAAGGGTTCCTGGAGGCCAGATTTCTCATCCGGAAATAAAAAACTTGACTTTTTCTTACACTACAAGAATTTAGAAATACACGCGTGTCTGTAGAGTCCATATATGTTATATAGTTTGTGAAAAATATTTATTATTCCGTGTGCAAATTTCATCGCTCTAGCTCTAATAGTTTAGGAGATAGAGCCATTTAAAGATCGACGAAGTTGTCCGTTTTAAGACATGGCACGGATTTTTTGAAAACCACGGACCAAGCTCGAAATTTTATGGGAAATTCACGGGTGATATTCATTTTTCGATTAGAAACTTAGTTTTTAAGAAAATCGCAAAAGTATCGCCATTACAGTCAATTTCTTCCTAGTAACTGTAGAATATTTCCATCTCATGCTCGTTCTGATTTTCGGAGAAACTTCGTTTAAGACTCAGATTAAAGGCCAATATATATAATATTACGTGTGCAAATTTCAGCGCTGTAGCTGTAATAGTTTAGGAGATAGAGCCGTTTGAATTAATAATTGTCAGAGCTTGCAAAATGCGAAAAAACAATGCTTTTATTTTAAGGTTCCTGGGGGCCAGATTTCTCATCCGGAAATAAAAAACTTGACTTTTTCTTACACTACAAGAATTTAGAAATACACGCGTGTCTGTAGAATCCATATATGATATATAGTTTGTGAAAAATATTTATTATTCCGTGTGCAAATTTCAGCGCTCTAGCTCTAATAGTTTAGGAGATAGAGCCATTTAAAGATCGACGAAGTTGTCCGATTGAAGACATGGCACGGATTTTTTTGAAAACCACGGACCAAGCTCGAAATTTTATGGGAAATTCACTGGTGATATTCATTTTTCGATTAGAAACTTAGTTTTTAAGAAAATCGCAAAAGTATCGCCATTGCAGTCAATTTCTTCCTAGTAACTGTAGAATATTTCCATCTCATGCTCGTTCTGATTTTCGGAGAAACTTCGTTTAAGACTCAGATTAAAGGCCAATATATATAATATTACGTGTGCAAATTTCAGCGCTGTAGCTGTAATAGTTTAGGAGATGGAGCCGTTTGAATTAATAATTGTCAGAGCTTGCAAAATGCGAAAAAACAATGATTTTATTTTAAGGTTCCTGGAGGCCAGATTTCTCATCCGGAAATAAAAAACTTGACTTTTTCTTACGCTACAAAAATTTAGAAATACACGCGTGTCTGTAGAGTCCATATATGTTATATAGTTTGTGAAAAATATTTATTATTCCGTGTGCAAATTTCATCGCTCTAGCTCTAATAGTTTAGGAGATAGAGCCATTTAAAGATCGACGAAGTTGTCCGATTTAAGACATGGCACGGATTTTTTTGAAAACCACGGACCAAGCTCGAAATTTTATGGGAAATTCACGGGTGATATTCATTTTTCGATTAGAAACTTAGTTTTTAAGAAAATCGCAAAAGTATCGCCATTACAGTCAATTTCTTCCTAGTAACTGTAGAATATTTCCATCTCATGCTCGTTCTGATTTTCGGAGAAACTTCGTTTAAGACTCAGATTAAAGGCCAATATATATAATATTACGTGTGCAAATTTCAGCGCTGTAGCTGTAATAGTTTAGGAGATAGAGCCGTTTGAATTAATAATTGTCAGAGCTTGCAAAATGCGAAAAAACAATGCTTTTATTTTAAGGTTCCTGGGGGCCAGATTTCTCATCCGGAAATAAAAAACTTGACTTTTTCTTACACTACAAGAATTTAGAAATACACGCGTGTCTGTAGAATCCATATATGTTATATTGTTTGTGAAAAATATTTATTATTCCGTGTGCAAATTTCAGCGCTCTAGCTCTAATAGTTTAGGAGATAGAGCCATTTAAAGATCGACGAAGTTGTCCGATTTAAGACATGGCACGGATTTTTTTGAAAACCACGCACCAAGCTCGAAATTTTATGGGAAATTCACTGGTGATATTCATTTTTCGATTAGAAACGTAGTTTTTAAGAAAATCGCAAAAGTATCGCCATTAGAGTCAATTTCTTCCTAGGAACTGTAGAATATTTCCATCTCATGCTCGTTCTGATTTTCGGAGAAACTTCGTTTAAGACTCAGATTAAAGGCCAATATATATAATGTTACGTGTGCAAATTTCAGCGCTGTAGCTGTAATAGTTTAGGAGATAGAGCCGTTTGAATTAATAATTGTCAGAGCTTGCAAAATGCGAAAAAACAATGCTTTTATTTTAAGGTTCCTGGGGGCCAGATTTCTCATCCGAAAATAAAAAACTTGACTTTTTCTTACACTACAAGAATTTAGAAATACACGCGTGTCTGTAGAATCCATATGTTATATAGTTTGTGAAAAATATTTATTATTCCGTGTGCAAATTTCAGCGCTCTAGCTCTAATAGTTTAGGAGATAGAGCCATTTAAAGATCGACGAAGTTGTCCGATTTTAGACATGGCACGGATTTTTTTGAAAACCACGGACCAAGCTCGAAATTTTATGGGAAATTCACGGGTGATATTCATTTTTCGATTAGAAACTTAGTTTTTAAGAAAATCGCAAAAGTATCGCCATTACAGTCAATTTCTTCCTAGTAACTGTAGAATATTTCCATCTCATGCTCGTTCTGATTTTCGGAGAAACTTCGTTTAAGACTCAGATTAAAGGCCAATATGTATAATATTACGTGTGCAAATTTCAGCGCTGTAGCTGTAATAGTTTAGGAGATAGAGCCGTTTGAATTAATAATTGTCAGAGCTTGCAAAATGCGAAAAAACAATGCTTTTATTTTAAGGTTCCTGGGGGCCAGATTTCTCATCCGGAAATAAAAAACTTGACTTTTTCTTACACTACAAGAATTTAGAAATACACGCGTGTCTGTAGAATCCATATATGTTATAAAGTTTGTGAAAAATATTTATTATTCCGTGTGCAAATTTCAGCGCTCTAGCTCTAATAGTTTAGGAGATAGAGCCATTTAAAGATCGACGAAGTTGTCCGATTTAAGACATGGCACGGATTTTTTTGAAAACCACGGACCAAGCACGAAATTTTATGGGAAATTCACTGATGATATTCATTTTTCGATTAGAAACTTAGTTTTTAAGAAAATCGCAAAAGTATCGCCATTACAGTCAATTTCTTCCTAGTAACTCTAGAATATTTCCATCTCATGCTCGTTCTGATTTTCGGAGAAACTTCGTTTAAGACTCAGATTAAAGGCCAATATATATAATGTTACGTGTGCAAATTTCAGCGCTGTAGCTGTAATAGTTTAGGAGATAGAGCCGTTTGAATTAATAATTGTCAGAGCTTGCAAAATGCGAAAAAACAATGCTTTTATTTTAAGGTTCCTGGGGGCCAGATTTCTCATCCGAAAATAAAAAACTTGACTTTTTCTTACACTACAAGAATTTAGAAATACACGCGTGTCTGTAGAATCCATATGTTATATAGTTTGTGAAAAATATTTATTATTCCGTGTGCAAATTTCAGCGCTCTAGCTCTAATAGTTTAGGAGATAGAGCCATTTAAAGATCGACGAAGTTGTCCGATTTAAGACATGGCACGGATTTTTTTGAAAACCACGGACCAAGCTCGAAATTTTATGGGAAATTCACGGGTGATATTCATTTTTCGATTAGAAACTTAGTTTTTAAGAAAATCGCAAAAGTATCGCCATTACAGTTAATTTCTTCCTAGTAACTGTAGAATATTTCCATCTCATGCTCGTTCTGATTTTCGGAGAAACTTCGTTTAAGACTCAGATTAAAGGCCAATATATATAATATTACGTGTGCAAATTTCAGCGCTGTAGCTGTAATAGTTTAGGAGATAGAGCCGTTTGAATTAATAATTGTCAGAGCTTGCAAAATGCGAAAAAACAATGCTTTTATTTTAAGGTTCCTGGGGGCCAGATTTCTCATCCGGAAATAAAAAACTTGACTTTTTCTTACACTACAAGAATTTAGAAATACACGCGTGTCTGTAGAATCCACATATGTTATAAAGTTTGTGAAAAATATTTATTATTCCGTGTGCAAATTTCAGCGCTCTAGCTCTAATAGTTTAGGAGATAGAGCCATTTAAAGATCGACGAAGTTGTCCGATTTAAGACATGGCACGGATTTTTTTGAAAACCACGGACCAAGCACGAAATTTTATGGGAAATTCACTGATGATATTCGTTTTTCGATTAGAAACTCAGTTTTTAAGAAAATCGCAAAAGTATCGCCATTACAGTCAATTTCTTCCTAGTAACTCTAGAATATTTCCATCTCATGCTCGTTCTGATTTTCGGAGAAACTTCGTTTAAGACTCAGATTAAAGGCCAATATATATAATGTTACGTGTGCAAATTTCAGCGCTGTAGCTGTAATAGTTTAGGAGATAGAGCCGTTTGAATTAATAATTGTCAGAGCTTGCAAAATGCGAAAAAACAATGCTTTTATTTTAAGGTTCCTGGGGGCCAGATTTCTCATCCGAAAATAAAAAACTTGACTTTTTCTTACACTACAAGAATTTAGAAATACACGCGTGTCTGTAGAATCCATATGTTATATAGTTTGTGAAAAATATTTATTATTCCGTGTGCAAATTTCAGCGCTCTAGCTCTAATAGTTTAGGAGATAGAGCCATTTAAAGATCGACGAAGTTGTCCGATTTAAGACATGGAACGGATTTTTTTGAAAACCACGGACCAAGCTCGAAATTTTATGGGAAATTCACGGGTGATATTCATTTTTCGATTAGAAACTTAGTTTTTAAGAAAATCGCAAAAGTATCGCCATTACAGTCAATTTCTTCCTAGTAACTGTAGAATATTTCCATCTCATGCTCGTTCTGATTTTCGGAGAAACTTCGTTTAAGACTCAGATTAAAGGCCAATATATATAATATTACGTGTGCAAATTTCAGCGCTGTAGCTGTAATAGTTTAGGAGATAGAGCCGTTTGAATTAATAATTGTCAGAGCTTGCAAAATGCGAAAAAACAATGCTTTTATTTTAAGGTTCCTGGGGGCCAGATTTCTCATCCGGAAATAAAAAACTTGACTTTTTCTTACACTACAAGAATTTAGAAATACACGCGTGTCTGTAGAATCCATATATGTTATATAGTTTGTGAAAAATATTTATTATTCCGTGTGCAAATTTCAGCGCTCTAGCTCTAATAGTTTAGGAGATAGAGCCATTTAAAGATCGACGAAGTTGTCCGATTTAAGACATGGCACGGATTTTTTGAAAACCACGGACCAAGCACGAAATTTTATGGGAAATTCACTGGTGATATTCATTTTTCGATTAGAAACTTAGTTTTTAAGAAAATCGCAAAAGTATCGCCATTACAGTCAATTTCTTCCTAGTAACTCTAGAATATTTCCATCTCATGCTCGTTCTGATTTTCGGAGAAACTTCGTTTAAGACTCAGAAAAAAGGCCAATATATATGATGTTACGTGTGCAAATTTCAGCGCTGTAGCTGTAATAGTTTAGGAGATAGAGCCGTTTGAATTAATAATTGTCAGAGCTTGCAAAATGCGAAAAAACAATGCTTTTATTTTAAGGTTCCTGGGGGCCAGATTTCTCATCCGGAAATAAAAAACTTGACTTTTTCTTACACTACAAGAATTTAGAAATACACGCGTGTCTGTAGAATCCATATATGTTATAAAGTTTGTGAAAAATATTTATTATTCCGTGTGCAAATTTCAGCGCTCTAGCTCTAATAGTTTAGGAGATAGAGCCATTTAAAGATCGACGAAGTTGTCCGATTTAAGACATGGCACGGATTTTTTGAAAACCACGGACCAAGCACGAAATTTTATGGGAAATTCACTGATGATATTCATTTTTCGATTAGAAACTTAGTTTTTAAGAAAATCGCAAAAGTATCGCCATTACAGTCAATTTCTTCCTAGTAACTCTAGAATATTTCCATCTCATGCTCGTTCTGATTTTCGGAGAAACTTCGTTTAAGACTCAGATTAAAGGCCAATATATATAATGTTACGTGTGCAAATTTCAGCGCTGTAGCTGTAATAGTTTAGGAGATAGAGCCGTTTGAATTAATAATTGTCAGAGCTTGCAAAATGCGAAAAAACAATGCTTTTATTTTAAGGTTCCTGGGGGCCAGATTTCTCATCCGAAAATAAAAAACTTGACTTTTTCTTACACTACAAGAATTTAGAAATACACGCGTGTCTGTAGAATCCATATGTTATATAGTTTGTGAAAAATATTTATTATTCCGTGTGCAAATTTCAGCGCTCTAGCTCTAATAGTTTAGGAGATAGAGCCATTTAAAGATCGACGAAGTTGTCCGATTTAAGACATGGCACGGATTTTTTTGAAAACCACGGACCAAGCTCGAAATTTTATGGGAAATTCACGGGTGATATTCATTTTTCGATTAGAAACTTAGTTTTTAAGAAAATCGCAAAAGTATCGCCATTACAGTCAATTTCTTCCTAGTAACTGTAGAATATTTCCATCTCATGCTCGTTCTGATTTTCGGAGAAACTTCGTTTAAGACTCAGATTAAAGGCCAATATATATAATATTACGTGTGCAAATTTCAGCGCTGTAGCTGTAATAGTTTAGGAGATAGAGCCGTTTGAATTAATAATTGTCAGAGCTTGCAAAATGCGAAAAAACAATGCTTTTATTTTAAGGTTCCTGGGGGCCAGATTTCTCATCCGGAAATAAAAAACTTGACTTTTTCTTACACTACAAGAATTTAGAAATACACGCGTGTCTGTAGAATCCACATATGTTATAAAGTTTGTGAAAAATATTTATTATTCCGTGTGCAAATTTCAGCGCTCTAGCTCTAATAGTTTAGGAGATAGAGCCATTTAAAGATCGACGAAGTTGTCCGATTTAAGACATGGCACGGATTTTTTTGAAAACCACGGACCAAGCACGAAATTTTATGGGAAATTCACTGATGATATTCATTTTTCGATTAGAAACTCAGTTTTTAAGAAAATCGCAAAAGTATCGCCATTACAGTCAATTTCTTCCTAGTAACTCTAGAATATTTCCATCTCATGCTCGTTCTGATTTTCGGAGAAACTTCGTTTAAGACTCAGATTAAAGGCCAATATATATAATGTTACGTGTGCAAATTTCAGCGCTGTAGCTGTAATAGTTTAGGAGATAGAGCCGTTTGAATTAATAATTGTCAGAGCTTGCAAAATGCGAAAAAACAATGCTTTTATTTTAAGGTTCCTGGGGGCCAGATTTCTCATCCGAAAATAAAAAACTTGACTTTTTCTTACACTACAAGAATTTAGAAATACACGCGTGTCTGTAGAATCCATATGTTATATAGTTTGTGAAAAATATTTATTATTCCGTGTGCAAATTTCAGCGCTCTAGCTCTAATAGTTTAGGAGATAGAGCCATTTAAAGATCGACGAAGTTGTCCGATTTAAGACATGGAACGGATTTTTTTGAAAACCACGGACCAAGCTCGAAATTTTATGGGAAATTCACGGGTGATATTCATTTTTCGATTAGAAACTTAGTTTTTAAGAAAATCGCAAAAGTATCGCCATTACAGTCAATTTCTTCCTAGTAACTGTAGAATATTTCCATCTCATGCTCGTTCTGATTTTCGGAGAAACTTCGTTTAAGACTCAGATTAAAGGCCAATATATATAATATTACGTGTGCAAATTTCAGCGCTGTAGCTGTAATAGTTTAGGAGATAGAGCCGTTTGAATTAATAATTGTCAGAGCTTGCAAAATGCGAAAAAACAATGCTTTTATTTTAAGGTTCCTGGGGGCCAGATTTCTCATCCGGAAATAAAAAACTTGACTTTTTCTTACACTACAAGAATTTAGAAATACACGCGTGTCTGTAGAATCCATATATGTTATATAGTTTGTGAAAAATATTTATTATTCCGTGTGCAAATTTCAGCGCTCTAGCTCTAATAGTTTAGGAGATAGAGCCATTTAAAGATCGACGAAGTTGTCCGATTTAAGACATGGCACGGATTTTTTTGAAAACCACGGACCAAGCACGAAATTTTATGGGAAATTCACTGGTGATATTCATTTTTCGATTAGAAACTTAGTTTTTAAGAAAATCGCAAAAGTATCGCCATTACAGTCAATTTCTTCCTAGTAACTCTAGAATATTTCCATCTCATGCTCGTTCTGATTTTCGGAGAAACTTCGTTTAAGACTCAGATTAAAGGCCAATATATATAATGTTACGTGTGCAAATTTCAGCGCTGTAGCTGTAATAGTTTAGGAGATAGAGCCGTTTGAATTAATAATTGTCAGAGCTTGCAAAATGCGAAAAAACAATGCTTTTATTTTAAGGTTCCTGGAGGCCAGATTTCTCATCCGGAAATAAAAAACTTGACTTTTTCTTACACTACAAGAATTTAGAAATACACGCGTGTCTGTAGAGTCCATATATGTTATATAGTTTGTGAAAAATATTTATTATTCCGTGTGCAAATTTCATCGCTCTAGCTCTAATAGTTTAGGAGATAGAGCCATTTAAAGATCGACGAAGTTGTCCGATTTAAGACATGGCACGGATTTTTTTGAAAACCACGGACCAATCTCGAAATTTTATGGGAAATTCACGGGTGATATTCATTTTTCGATTAGAAACTTAGTTTTTAAGAAAATCGCAAAAGTATCGCCATTACAGTCAATTTCTTCCTAGTAACTGTAGAATATTTCTAACTCATGCTCGTTCTGATTTTCGGAGAAACTTCGTTTAAGACTCAGATTAAAGGCCAATATATATAATATTACGTGTGCAAATTTCAGCGCTGTAGCTGTAATAGTTTAGGAGATAGAGCCGTTTGAATTAATAATTGTCAGAGCTTGCAAAATGCGAAAAAACAATGCTTTTATTTTAAGGTTCCTGGGGGCCAGATTTCTCATCCGGAAATAAAAAACTTGACTTTTTCTTACACTACAAGAATTTAGAAATACACGCGTGTCTGTAGAGTCCATATATGTTATATAGTTTGTGAAAAATATTTATTATTCCGTGTGCAAATTTCATCGCTCTAGCTCTAATAGTTTAGGAGATAGAGCCATTTAAAGATCGACGAAGTTGTCCGATTTAAGACATGGCACGGATTTTTTTTAAAACCACGGACCAAGCACGAAATTTTATGGGAAATTCACGGGTGATATTCATTTTTCGATTAGAAACTTAGTTTTTAAGAAAATCGCAAAAGTATCGCCATTACAGTCAATTTCTTCCTAGTAACTCTAGAATATTTCCATCTCATGCTCGTTCTGATTTTCGGAGAAACTTCGTTTAAGACTCAGATTAAAGGCCAATATATATAATATTACGTGTGCAAATTTCAGCGCTGTAGCTGTAATAGTTTAGGAGATAGAGCCGTTTGAATTAATAATTGTCAGAGCTTGCAAAATGCGAATAAACAATGCTTTTATTTTAAGGTTCCTGGGGGCCAGATTTCTCATCCGGAAATAAAAAACTTGACTTTTTCTTACACTACAAGAATTTAGAAATACACGCGTGTCTGTAGAATCCATATATGTTATAAAGTTTGTGAAAAATATTTATTATTCCGTGTGCAAATTTCAGCGCTCTAGCTCTAATAGTTTAGGAGATAGAGCCATTTAAAGATCGACGAAGTTGTCCGATTTAAGACATGGCACGGATTTTTATGAAAACCACGGACCAAGCACGAAATTTTATGGGAAATTCACTGGTGATATTCATTTTTCGATTAGAAACTTAGTTTTTAAGAAAATCGCAAAAGTATCGCCATTACAGTCAATTTCTTCCTAGTAACTCTAGAATATTTCCATCTCATGCTCGTTCTGATTTTCGGAGAAACTTCGTTTAAGACTCAGATTAAAGGCCAATATATATAATGTTACGTGTGCAAATTTCAGCGCTGTAGCTGTAATAGTGTAGGAGATAGAGCCGTTTGAATTAATAATTGTCAGAGCTTGCAAAATGCGAAAAAACAATGCTTTTATTTTAAGGTTCCTGGGGGCCAGATTTCTCATCCGAAAATAAAAAACTTGACTTTTTCTTACACTACAAGAATTTAGAAATACACGCGTGTCTGTAGAATCCATATGTTATATAGTTTGTGAAAAATATTTATTATTCCGTGTGCAAATTTCAGCGCTCTAGCTCTAATAGTTTAGGAGATAGAGCCATTTAAAGATCGACGAAGTTGTCCGATTTAAGACATGGCACGGATTTTTTTGAAAACCACGGACCAAGCTCGAAATTTTATGGGAAATTCACTGGTGATATTCATTTTTCGATTAGAAACTTAGTTTTTAAGAAAATCGCAAATGTATCGCCATTACAGTCAATTTCTTCCTAGTAACTGTAGAATATTTCCATCTCATGCTCGTTCTGATTTTCGGAGAAACTTCGTTTAAGACTCAGATTAAAGGCCAATATATATAATATTACGTGTGCAAATTTCAGCGCTGTAGCTGTAATAGTTTAGGAGATAGAGCCGTTTGAATTAATAATTGTCAGAGCTTGCAAAATGCGAAAAAACAATGCTTTTATTTTAAGGTTCCTGGGGGCCAGATTTCTCATCCGGAAATAAAAAACTTGACTTTTTCTTACACTACAAGAATTTAGAAATACACGCGTGTCTGTAGAATCCATATATGTTATATAGTTTGTGAAAAATATTTATTATTCCGTGTGCAAATTTCAGCGCTCTAGCTCTAATAGTTTAGGAGATAGAGCCATTTAAAGATCGACGAAGTTGTCCGATTTAAGACATGGCTCGGATTTTTTTGAAAACCACGGACCAAGCACGAAATTTTATGGGAAATTCACTGGTGATATTCATTTTTCGATTAGAAACTTAGTTTTTAAGAAAATCGCAAAAGTATCGCCATTACAGTCAATTTCTTCCTAGTAACTCTAGAATATTTCCATCTCATGCTCGTTCTGATTTTCGGAGAAACTTCGTTTAAGACTCAGATTAAAGGCCAATATATATAATGTTACGTGTGCAAATTTCAGCGCTGTAGCTGTAATAGTTTAGGAGATAGAGCCGTTTGAATTAATAATTGTCAGAGCTTGCAAAATGCGAAAAAACAATGCTTTTATTTTAAGGTTCCTGGAGGCCAGATTTCTCATCCGGAAATAAAAAACTTGACTTTTTCTTACACTACAAGAATTTAGAAATACACGCGTGTCTGTAGAGTCCATATATGTTATATAGTTTGTGAAAAATATTTATTATTCCGTGTGCAAATTTCATCGCTCTAGCTCTAATAGTTTAGGAGATAGAGCCATTTAAAGATCGACGAAGTTGTCCGATTTAAGACATGGCACGGATTTTTTTGAAAACCACGGACCAAGCTCGAAATTTTATGGGAAATTCACGGGTGATATTCATTTTTCGATTAGAAACTTAGTTTTTAAGAAAATCGCAAAAGTATCGCCATTACAGTCAATTTCTTCCTAGTAACTGTAGAATATTTCCATCTCATGCTCGTTCTGATTTTCGGAGAAACTTCGTTTAAGACTCAGATTAAAGGCCAATATATATAATATTACGTGTGCAAATTTCAGCGCTGTAGCTGTAATAGTTTAGGAGATAGAGCCGTTTGAATTAATAATTGTCAGAGCTTGCAAAATGCGAAAAAACAATGCTTTTATTTTAAGGTTCCTGGGGGCCAGATTTCTCATCCGGAAATAAAAAACTTGACTTTTTCTTACACTACAAGAATTTAGAAATACACGCGTGTCTGTAGAATCCATATATGTTATATAGTTTGTGAAAAATATTTATTATTCCGTGTGCAAATTTCAGCGCTCTAGCTCTAATAGTTTAGGAGATAGAGCCATTTAAAGATCGACGAAGTTGTCCGATTTAAGACATGGCACGGATTTTTTTGAAAACCACGGACCAAGCACGAAATTTTATGGGAAATTCACTGGTGATATTCATTTTTCGATTAGAAACTTAGTTTTTAAGAAAATCGCAAAAGTATCGCCATTACAGTCAATTTCTTCCTAGTAACTCTAGAATATTTCCATCTCATGCTCGTTCTGATTTTCGGAGAAACTTCGTTTAAGACTCAGATTAAAGGCCAATATATATAATATTACGTGTGCAAATTTCAGCGCTGTAGCTGTAATAGTTTAGGAGATAGAGCCGTTTGAATTAATAATTGTCAGAGCTTGCAAAATGCGAAAAAACAATGCTTTTATTTTAAGGTTCCTGGGGGCCAGATTTCTCATCCGGAAATAAAAAACTTGACTTTTTCTTACACTACAAGAATTTAGAAATACACGCGTGTCTGTAGAATCCATATATGTTATATAGTTTGTGAAAAATATTTATTATTCCGTGTGCAAATTTCAGCGCTCTAGCTCTAATAGTTTAGGAGATAGAGCCATTTAAAGATCGACGAAGTTGTCCGATTGAAGACATGGCACGGATTTTTTTGAAAACCACGGACCAAGCTCGAAATTTTATGGGAAATTCACTGGTGATATTCATTTTTCGATTAGAAACTTAGTTTTTAAGAAAATCGCAAAAAATCGCCATTGCAGTCAATTTCTTCCTAGTAACTGTAGAATATTTCCATCTCATGCTCGTTCTGATTTTCGGAGAAACTTCGTTTAAGACTCAGATTAAAGGCCAATATATATAATATTACGTGTGCAAATTTCAGCGCTGTAGCTGTAATAGTTTAGGAGATGGAGCCGTTTGAATTAATAATTGTCAGAGCTTGCAAAATGCGAAAAAACAATGCTTTTATTTTAAGGTTCCTGGAGGCCAGATTTCTCATCCGGAAATAAAAAACTTGACTTTTTCTTACACTACAAGAATTTAGAAATACACGCGTGTCTGTAGAGTCCATATATGTTATATAGTTTGTGAAAAATATTTATTATTCCGTGTGCAAATTTCATCGCTCTAGCTCTAATAGTTTAGGAGATAGAGCCATTTAAAGATCGACGAAGTTGTCCGATTTAAGACATGGCACGGATTTTTTTGAAAACCACGGACCAAGCTCGAAATTTTATGGGAAATTCACGGGTGATATTCATTTTTCGATTAGAAACTTAGTTTTTAAGAAAATCGCAAAAGTATCGCCATTACAGTCAATTTCTTCCTAGTAACTGTAGAATATTTCCATCTCATGCTCGTTCTGATTTTCGGAGAAACTTCGTTTAAGACTCAGATTAAAGGCCAATATATATAATATTACGTGTGCAAATTTCAGCGCTGTAGCTGTAATAGTTTAGGAGATAGAGCCGTTTGAATTAATAATTGTCAGAGCTTGCAAAATGCGAAAAAACAATGCTTTTATTTTAAGGTTCCTGGGGGCCAGATTTCTCATCCGGAAATAAAAAACTTGACTTTTTCTTACACTACAAGAATTTAGAAATACACGCGTGTCTGTAGAATCCATATATGTTATATAGTTTGTGAAAAATATTTATTATTCCGTGTGCAAATTTCAGCGCTCTAGCTCTAATAGTTTAGGAGATAGAGCCATTTAAAGATCGACGAAGTTGTCCGATTTAAGACATGGCACGGATTTTTTTGAAAACCACGGACCAAGCATGAAATTTTATGGGAAATTCACTGGTGATATTCATTTTTCGATTAGAAACAGTTTTTAAGAAAATCGCAAAAGTATCGCCATTACAGTCAATTTCTTCCTAGTAACTGTAGAATATTTCCATCTCATGCTCGTTCTGATTTTCGGAGAAACTTCGTTTAAGACTCAGATTAAAGGCCAATATATATAATATTACGTGTGCAAATTTCAGCGCTGTAGCTGTAATAGTTTAGGAGATAGAGCCGTTTGAATTAATAATTGTCAGAGCTTGCAAAATGCGAAAAAACAATGCTTTTATTTTAAGGTTCCTGGGGGCCAGATTTCTCATCCGGAAATAAAAAACTTGACTTTTTCTTACACTACAAGAATTTAGAAATACACGCGTGTCTGTAGAATCCATATATGTTATATAGTTTGTGAAAAATATTTATTATTCCGTGTGCAAATTTCAGCGCTCTAGCTCTAATAGTTTAGGAGATAGAGCCATTTAAAGATCGACGAAGTTGTCCGATTTAAGACATGGCACGGATTTTTTTGAAAACCACGGACCAAGCTCGAAATTTTATGGGAAATTTACTGGTGATATTCATTTTTCGATTAGAAACTTAGTTTTTAAGAAAATCGCAAAAGTATCGCCATTACAGTCAATTTCTTCATAGTAACTGTAGAATATTTCCATCTCATGCTCGTTCTGATTTTCGGAGAAACTTCGTTTAAGACTTAGATTAAAGGCCAATATATATAATATTACGTGTGCAAATTTCAGCGCTGTAGCTGTAATAGTTTAGGAGATAGAGCCGTTTGAATTAATAATTGTCTGAGCTTGCAAAATGCGAAAAAACAATGCTTTTATTTTAAGGTTCCTGGAGGCCAGATTTCTCATCCGGAAATAAAAAACTTGACTTTTTCTTACACTACAAGAATTTAGAAATACACGCGTGTCTGTAGAATCCATATATGTTATATAGTTTGTGAAAAATATTTATTATTCCGTGTGCACATTTCAGCGCTCTAGCTCTAATAGTTTAGGAGATAGAGCCATTTAAAGATCGACGAAGTTGTCCGATTTAAGACATGGCACGGATTTTTTTGAAAACCACGGACCAAGCACGAAATTTTATGGGAAATTCACTGGTGATATTCATTTTTCGATTAGAAACTTAGTTTTTAAGAAAATCGCAAAAGTATCGCCATTACAGTCAATTTCTTCCTAGTAACTCTAGAATATTTCCATCTCATGCTCGTTCTGATTTTCGGAGAAACTTCGTTTAAGACTCAGATTAAAGGCCAATATATATAATATTACGTGTGCAAATTTCAGCGCTGTAGCTGTAATAGTTTAGGAGATAGAGCCGTTTGAATTAATAATTGTCAGAGCTTGCAAAATGCGAAAAAACAATGCTTTTATTTTAAGGTTCCTGGGGGCCAGATTTCTCATCCGGAAATAAAAAACTTGACTTTTTCTTACACTACAAGAATTTAGAAATACACGCGTGTCTGTAGAATCCATATATGTTATATAGTTTGTGAAAAATATTTATTATTCCGTGTGCAAATTTCAGCGCTCTAGCTCTAATAGTTTAGGAGATAGAGCCATTTAAAGATCGACGAAGTTGTCCGATTTAAGACATGGCACGGATTTTTTTGAAAACCACGGACCAAGCATGAAATTTTATGGGAAATTCACTGGTGATATTCATTTTTCGATTAGAAACTTAGTTTTTAAGAAAATCGCAAAAGTATCGCCATTACAGTCAATTTCTTCCTAGTAACTGTAGAATATTTCCATCTCATGCTCGTTCTGATTTTCGGAGAAACTTCGTTTAAGACTCAGATTAAAGGCCAATATATATAATATTACGTGTGCAAATTTCAGCGCTGTAGCTGTAATAGTTTAGGAGATAGAGCCGTTTGAATTAATAATTGTCAGAGCTTGCAAAATGCGAAAAAACAATGCTTTTATTTTAAGGTTCCTGGGGGCCAGATTTCTCATCCGGAAATAAAAAACTTGACTTTTTCTTACACTACAAGAATTTAGAAATACACGCGTGTCTGTAGAATCCATATATGTTATATAGTTTGTGAAAAATATTTATTATTCCGTGTGCAAATTTCAGCGCTCTAGCTCTAATAGTTTAGGAGATAGAGCCATTTAAAGATCGACGAAGTTGTCCGATTTAAGACATGGCACGGATTTTTTTGAAAACCACGGACCAAGCTCGAAATTTTATGGGAAATTTACTGGTGATATTCATTTTTCGATTAGAAACTTAGTTTTTAAGAAAATCGCAAAAGTATCGCCATTACAGTCAATTTCTTCATAGTAACTGTAGAATATTTCCATCTCATGCTCGTTCTGATTTTCGGAGAAACTTCGTTTAAGACTTAGATTAAAGGCCAATATATATAATATTACGTGTGCAAATTTCAGCGCTGTAGCTGTAATAGTTTAGGAGATAGAGCCGTTTGAATTAATAATTGTCTGAGCTTGCAAAATGCGAAAAAACAATGCTTTTATTTTAAGGTTCCTGGAGGCCAGATTTCTCATCCGGAAATAAAAAACTTGACTTTTTCTTACACTACAAGAATTTAGAAATACACGCGTGTCTGTAGAATCCATATATGTTATATAGTTTGTGAAAAATATTTATTATTCCGTGTGCAAATTTCAGCGCTCTAGCTCTAATAGTTTAGGAGATAGAGCCATTTAAAGATCGACGAAGTTGTCCGATTTAAGACATGGCACGGATTTTTTTGAAAACCACGGACCAAGCACGAAATTTTATGGGAAATTCACTGGTGATATTCATTTTTCGATTAGAAACTTAGTTTTTAAGAAAATCGCAAAAGTATCGCCATTACAGTCAATTTCTTCCTAGTAACTCTAGAATATTTCCATCTCATGCTCGTTCTGATTTTCGGAGATACTTCGTTTAAGACTCAGATTAAAGGCCAATATATATAATATTACGTGTGCAAATTTCAGCGCTGTAGCTGTAATAGTTTAGGAGATAGAGCCGTTTGAATTAATAATTGTCAGAGCTTGCAAAATGCGAAAAAACAATGCTTTTATTTTAAGGTTCCTGGGGGCCAGATTTCTCATCCGGAAATAAAAAACTTGCCTTTTTCTTACACTACAAGAATTTAGAAATACACGCGTGTCTGTAGAATCCATATATGTTATATAGTTTGTGAAAAATATTTATTATTCCGTGTGCAAATTTCAGCGCTCTAGCTCTAATAGTTTAGGAGATAGAGCCATTTAAAGATCGACGAAGTTGTCCGATTGAAGATTGGCACGGATTTTTTTGAAAACCACGGACCAAGCTCGAAATTTTATGGGAAATTCACTGGTGATATTCATTTTTCGATTAGAAACTTAGTTTTTAAGAAAATCGCAAAAGTATCGCCATTGCAGTCAATTTCTTCCTAGTAACTGTAGAATATTTCCATCTCATGCTCGTTCTGATTTTCGGAGAAACTTCGTTTAAGTCTCAGATTAAAGGCCAATATATATAATATTACGTGTGCAAATTTCAGCGCTGTAGCTGTAATAGTTTAGGAGATGGAGCCGTTTGAATTAATAATTGTCAGAGCTTGCAAAATGCGAAAAAACAATGCTTTTATTTTAAGGTTCCTGGAGGCCAGATTTCTCATCCGGAAAAAAAAACTTGACTTTTTCTTACACTACAAGAATTTAGAAATACACGCGTGTCTGTAGAGTCCATATATGTTATATAGTTTGTGAAAAATATTTATTATTCCGTGTGCAAATTTCATCGCTCTAGCTCTAATAGTTTAGGAGATAGAGCCATTTAAAGATCGACGAAGTTGTCCGATTTAAGACATGGCACGGATTTTTTTGAAAACCACGGACCAAGCTCGAAATTTTATGGGAAATTCACGGGTGATATTCATTTTTCGATTAGAAACTTAGTTTTTAAGAAAATCGCAAAAGTATCGCCATTACAGTCAATTTCTTCCTAGTAACTGTAGAATATTTCCATCTCATGCTCGTTCTGATTTTCGGAGAAACTTCGTTTAAGACTCAGATTAAAGGCCAATATATATAATATTACGTGTGCAAATTTCAGCGCTGTAGCTGTAATAGTTTAGGAGATAGAGCCGTTTGAATTAATAATTGTCAGAGCTTGCAAAATGCGAAAAAACAATGCTTTTATTTTAAGGTTCCTGGGGGCCAGATTTCTCATCCGGAAATAAAAAACTTGACTTTTTCTTACACTACAAGAATTTAGAAATACACGCGTGTCTGTAGAATCCATATATGTTATATAGTTTGTGAAAAATATTTATTATTCCGTGTGCAAATTTCAGCGCTCTAGCTCTAATAGTTTAGGAGATAGAGCCATTTAAAGATCGACGAAGTTGTCCGATTTAAGACATGGCACGGATTTTTTTTAAAACCACGGACCAAGCTCGAAATTTTATGGGAAATTCACTGGTGATATTCATTTTTCGATTAGAAACTTAGTTTTTAAGAAAATCGCAAAAGTATCGCCATTACAGTCAATTTCTTCCTAGTAACTGTAGAATATTTCCATCTCATGCTCGTTCTGATTTTCGGAGAAACTTCGTTTAAGACTCAGATTAAAGGCCAATATATATAATATTACGTGTGCAAATTTCAGCGCTGTAGCTGTAATAGTTTAGGAGATAGAGCCGTTTGAATTAATAATTGTCAGAGCTTGCAAAATGCGAAAAAACAATGCTTTTATTTTAAGGTTCCTGGGGGCCAGATTTCTCATCCGGAAATAAAAAACTTGACTTTTTCTTACACTACAAGAATTTAGAAATACACGCGTGTCTGTAGAATCCATATATGTTATATAATTTGTGAAAAATATTTATTATTCCGTGTGCAAATTTCAGCGCTCTAGCTCTAATAGTTTAGGAGATACAGCCATTTAAAGATCGACGAAGTTGTCCGATTTAAGACATGGCACGGATTTTTTTGAAAACCACGGACCAAGCTCGAAATTTTATGGGAAATTTACTGGTGATATTCATTTTTCGATTAGAAACTTAGTTTTTAAGAAAATCGCAAAAGTATCGCCATTACAGTCAATTTCTTCCTAGTAACTGTAGAATATTTCCATCTCATGCTCGTTCTGATTTTCGGAGAAACTTCGTTTAAGACTCAGATTAAAGGCCAATATATATAATATTACGTGTGCAAATTTCAGCGCTGTAGCTGTAATAGTTTAGGAGATAGAGCCGTTTGAATTAATAATTGTCAGAGCTTGCAAAATGCGAAAAAACAATGCTTTTATTTTAAGGTTCCTGGGGGCCAGATTTCTCATCCGGAAATAAAAAACTTGACTTTTTCTTACACTACAAGAATTTAGAAATACACGCGTGTCTGTAGAATCCATATATGTTATATAGTTTGTGAAAAATATTTATTATTCCGTGTGCAAATTTCAGCGCTCTAGCTCTAATAGTTTAGGAGATAGAGCCATTTAAAGATCGACGAAGTTGTCCGATTTAAGACATGGCACGGATTTTTTTGAAAACCACGGACCAAGCATGAAATTTTATGGGAAATTCACTGGTGATATTCATTTTTCGATTAGAAACAGTTTTTAAGAAAATCGCAAAAGTATCGCCATTACAGTCAATTTCTTCCTAGTAACTGTAGAATATTTCCATCTCATGCTCGTTCTGATTTTCGGAGAAACTTCGTTTAAGACTCAGATTAAAGGCCAATATATATAATATTACGTGTGCAAATTTCAGCGCTGTAGCTGTAATAGTTTAGGAGATAGAGCCGTTTGAATTAATAATTGTCAGAGCTTGCAAAATGCGAAAAAACAATGCTTTTATTTTAAGGTTCCTGGGGGCCAGATTTCTCATCCGGAAATAAAAAACTTGACTTTTTCTTACACTACAAGAATTTAGAAATACACGCGTGTCTGTAGAATCCATATATGTTATATAGTTTGTGAAAAATATTTATTATTCCGTGTGCAAATTTCAGCGCTCTAGCTCTAATAGTTTAGGAGATAGAGCCATTTAAAGATCGACGAAGTTGTCCGATTTAAGACATGGCACGGATTTTTTTGAAAACCACGGACCAAGCTCGAAATTTTATGGGAAATTTACTGGTGATATTCATTTTTCGATTAGAAACTTAGTTTTTAAGAAAATCGCAAAAGTATCGCCATTACAGTCAATTTCTTCATAGTAACTGTAGAATATTTCCATCTCATGCTCGTTCTGATTTTCGGAGAAACTTCGTTTAAGACTTAGATTAAAGGCCAATATATATAATATTACGTGTGCAAATTTCAGCGCTGTAGCTGTAATAGTTTAGGAGATAGAGCCGTTTGAATTAATAATTGTCTGAGCTTGCAAAATGCGAAAAAACAATGCTTTTATTTTAAGGTTCCTGGAGGCCAGATTTCTCATCCGGAAATAAAAAACTTGACTTTTTCTTACACTACAAGAATTTAGAAATACACGCGTGTCTGTAGAATCCATATATGTTATATAGTTTGTGAAAAATATTTATTATTCCGTGTGCACATTTCAGCGCTCTAGCTCTAATAGTTTAGGAGATAGAGCCATTTAAAGATCGACGAAGTTGTCCGATTTAAGACATGGCACGGATTTTTTTGAAAACCACGGACCAAGCACGAAATTTTATGGGAAATTCACTGGTGATATTCATTTTTCGATTAGAAACTTAGTTTTTAAGAAAATCGCAAAAGTATCGCCATTACAGTCAATTTCTTCCTAGTAACTCTAGAATATTTCCATCTCATGCTCGTTCTGATTTTCGGAGAAACTTCGTTTAAGACTCAGATTAAAGGCCAATATATATAATATTACGTGTGCAAATTTCAGCGCTGTAGCTGTAATAGTTTAGGAGATAGAGCCGTTTGAATTAATAATTGTCAGAGCTTGCAAAATGCGAAAAAACAATGCTTTTATTTTAAGGTTCCTGGGGGCCAGATTTCTCATCCGGAAATAAAAAACTTGACTTTTTCTTACACTACAAGAATTTAGAAATACACGCGTGTCTGTAGAATCCATATATGTTATATAGTTTGTGAAAAATATTTATTATTCCGTGTGCAAATTTCAGCGCTCTAGCTCTAATAGTTTAGGAGATAGAGCCATTTAAAGATCGACGAAGTTGTCCGATTTAAGACATGGCACGGATTTTTTTGAAAACCACGGACCAAGCATGAAATTTTATGGGAAATTCACTGGTGATATTCATTTTTCGATTAGAAACTTAGTTTTTAAGAAAATCGCAAAAGTATCGCCATTACAGTCAATTTCTTCCTAGTAACTGTAGAATATTTCCATCTCATGCTCGTTCTGATTTTCGGAGAAACTTCGTTTAAGACTCAGATTAAAGGCCAATATATATAATATTACGTGTGCAAATTTCAGCGCTGTAGCTGTAATAGTTTAGGAGATAGAGCCGTTTGAATTAATAATTGTCAGAGCTTGCAAAATGCGAAAAAACAATGCTTTTATTTTAAGGTTCCTGGGGGCCAGATTTCTCATCCGGAAATAAAAAACTTGACTTTTTCTTACACTACAAGAATTTAGAAATACACGCGTGTCTGTAGAATCCATATATGTTATATAGTTTGTGAAAAATATTTATTATTCCGTGTGCAAATTTCAGCGCTCTAGCTCTAATAGTTTAGGAGATAGAGCCATTTAAAGATCGACGAAGTTGTCCGATTTAAGACATGGCACGGATTTTTTTGAAAACCACGGACCAAGCTCGAAATTTTATGGGAAATTTACTGGTGATATTCATTTTTCGATTAGAAACTTAGTTTTTAAGAAAATCGCAAAAGTATCGCCATTACAGTCAATTTCTTCATAGTAACTGTAGAATATTTCCATCTCATGCTCGTTCTGATTTTCGGAGAAACTTCGTTTAAGACTTAGATTAAAGGCCAATATATATAATATTACGTGTGCAAATTTCAGCGCTGTAGCTGTAATAGTTTAGGAGATAGAGCCGTTTGAATTAATAATTGTCTGAGCTTGCAAAATGCGAAAAAACAATGCTTTTATTTTAAGGTTCCTGGAGGCCAGATTTCTCATCCGGAAATAAAAAACTTGACTTTTTCTTACACTACAAGAATTTAGAAATACACGCGTGTCTGTAGAATCCATATATGTTATATAGTTTGTGAAAAATATTTATTATTCCGTGTGCAAATTTCAGCGCTCTAGCTCTAATAGTTTAGGAGATAGAGCCATTTAAAGATCGACGAAGTTGTCCGATTTAAGACATGGCACGGATTTTTTTGAAAACCACGGACCAAGCACGAAATTTTATGGGAAATTCACTGGTGATATTCATTTTTCGATTAGAAACTTAGTTTTTAAGAAAATCGCAAAAGTATCGCCATTACAGTCAATTTCTTCCTAGTAACTCTAGAATATTTCCATCTCATGCTCGTTCTGATTTTCGGAGATACTTCGTTTAAGACTCAGATTAAAGGCCAATATATATAATATTACGTGTGCAAATTTCAGCGCTGTAGCTGTAATAGTTTAGGAGATAGAGCCGTTTGAATTAATAATTGTCAGAGCTTGCAAAATGCGAAAAAACAATGCTTTTATTTTAAGGTTCCTGGGGGCCAGATTTCTCATCCGGAAATAAAAAACTTGCCTTTTTCTTACACTACAAGAATTTAGAAATACACGCGTGTCTGTAGAATCCATATATGTTATATAGTTTGTGAAAAATATTTATTATTCCGTGTGCAAATTTCAGCGCTCTAGCTCTAATAGTTTAGGAGATAGAGCCATTTAAAGATCGACGAAGTTGTCCGATTGAAGATTGGCACGGATTTTTTTGAAAACCACGGACCAAGCTCGAAATTTTATGGGAAATTCACTGGTGATATTCATTTTTCGATTAGAAACTTAGTTTTTAAGAAAATCGCAAAAGTATCGCCATTGCAGTCAATTTCTTCCTAGTAACTGTAGAATATTTCCATCTCATGCTCGTTCTGATTTTCGGAGAAACTTCGTTTAAGTCTCAGATTAAAGGCCAATATATATAATATTACGTGTGCAAATTTCAGCGCTGTAGCTGTAATAGTTTAGGAGATGGAGCCGTTTGAATTAATAATTGTCAGAGCTTGCAAAATGCGAAAAAACAATGCTTTTATTTTAAGGTTCCTGGAGGCCAGATTTCTCATCCGGAAAAAAAAACTTGACTTTTTCTTACACTACAAGAATTTAGAAATACACGCGTGTCTGTAGAGTCCATATATGTTATATAGTTTGTGAAAAATATTTATTATTCCGTGTGCAAATTTCATCGCTCTAGCTCTAATAGTTTAGGAGATAGAGCCATTTAAAGATCGACGAAGTTGTCCGATTTAAGACATGGCACGGATTTTTTTGAAAACCACGGACCAAGCTCGAAATTTTATGGGAAATTCACGGGTGATATTCATTTTTCGATTAGAAACTTAGTTTTTAAGAAAATCGCAAAAGTATCGCCATTACAGTCAATTTCTTCCTAGTAACTGTAGAATATTTCCATCTCATGCTCGTTCTGATTTTCGGAGAAACTTCGTTTAAGACTCAGATTAAAGGCCAATATATATAATATTACGTGTGCAAATTTCAGCGCTGTAGCTGTAATAGTTTAGGAGATAGAGCCGTTTGAATTAATAATTGTCAGAGCTTGCAAAATGCGAAAAAACAATGCTTTTATTTTAAGGTTCCTGGGGGCCAGATTTCTCATCCGGAAATAAAAAACTTGACTTTTTCTTACACTACAAGAATTTAGAAATACACGCGTGTCTGTAGAATCCATATATGTTATATAGTTTGTGAAAAATATTTATTATTCCGTGTGCAAATTTCAGCGCTCTAGCTCTAATAGTTTAGGAGATAGAGCCATTTAAAGATCGACGAAGTTGTCCGATTTAAGACATGGCACGGATTTTTTTTAAAACCACGGACCAAGCTCGAAATTTTATGGGAAATTCACTGGTGATATTCATTTTTCGATTAGAAACTTAGTTTTAAGAAAATCGCAAAAGTATCGCCATTACAGTCAATTTCTTCCTAGTAACTGTAGAATATTTCCATCTCATGCTCGTTCTGATTTTCGGAGAAACTTCGTTTAAGACTCAGATTAAAGGCCAATATATATAATATTACGTGTGCAAATTTCAGCGCTGTAGCTGTAATAGTTTAGGAGATAGAGCCGTTTGAATTAATAATTGTCAGAGCTTGCAAAATGCGAAAAAACAATGCTTTTATTTTAAGGTTCCTGGGGGCCAGATTTCTCATCCGGAAATAAAAAACTTGACTTTTTCTTACACTACAAGAATTTAGAAATACACGCGTGTCTGTAGAATCCATATATGTTATATAATTTGTGAAAAATATTTATTATTCCGTGTGCAAATTTCAGCGCTCTAGCTCTAATAGTTTAGGAGATACAGCCATTTAAAGATCGACGAAGTTGTCCGATTTAAGACATGGCACGGATTTTTTTGAAAACCACGGACCAAGCTCGAAATTTTATGGGAAATTTACTGGTGATATTCATTTTTCGATTAGAAACTTAGTTTTTAAGAAAATCGCAAAAGTATCGCCATTACAGTCAATTTCTTCCTAGTAACTGTAGAATATTTCCATCTCATGCTCGTTCTGATTTTCGGAGAAACTTCGTTTAAGACTCAGATTAAAGGCCAATATATATAATATTACGTGTGCAAATTTCAGCGCTGTAGCTGTAATAGTTTAGGAGATAGAGCCGTTTGAATTAATAATTGTCTGAGCTTGCAAATGCGAAAAAACAATGCTTTTATTTTAAGGTTCCTGGAGGCCAGATTTCTCATCCGGAAATAAAAAACTTGACTTTTTCTTACACTACAAGAATTTAGAAATACACGCGTGTCTGTAGAATCCATATATGTTATATAGTTTGTGAAAAATATTTATTATTCCGTGTGCAAATTTCAGCGCTGTAGTTCTAATAGTTTAGGAGATAGAGCCATTTAAAGATCGACGAAGTTGTCCGATTTAAGACATGACACGGTTTTTTTGAAAACCACGGACCAAGCTCGAAATTTTATGTGAAATTCACGGGTGATATTCATTTTTCGATTAGAAACTTAGTTTTTAAGAAAATCGCAAAAGTATCGCCATTAGAGTCAATTTCTTCCTAGGAACTGTAGAATATTTATATCTCATGCTCGTTCTGATTTTCGGAGAAACTTCGTTTAAGACTCAGATTAAAGGCCAATATATATAATATTACGTGTACAAATTTCAGCGCTGTAGCTGTAATAGTTTAGGAGTTAGAGCCGTTTGAATTAATAATTGTCAGAGCTTGCAAAATGCGAAAAAACAATGCTTTTATTTTAAGGTTCCTGGGGGCCAGATTTCTCATCCGGAAATAAAAAACTTGACTTTTTCTTACACTACAAGAATTTAGAAATACACGCGTGTCTGTAGAATC
Source organism: Gryllus longicercus (assembly GCA_038098605.1). Taxonomy (NCBI): domain Eukaryota; kingdom Metazoa; phylum Arthropoda; class Insecta; order Orthoptera; family Gryllidae; genus Gryllus; species Gryllus longicercus. The sequence continues at coordinate 50,303 of JAZDUA010001564.1, forward strand.
CATCTATGTTATATAGTTTGTGAAAAATATTTATTATTCCGTGTGCAAATTTCAGCGCTCTAGCTCTAATAGTTTAGGAGATAGAGCCATTTAAAGATCGACGAAGTTGTCCGATTTAAGACATGGCACGGATTTTTTTGAAAACCACGGACCAAGCTCGATATTTTATGGGAAATTCACTGGTGATATTCATTTTTCAATTAGAAACTTAGTTTTTAATAAAATCGCAAAAGAATCGCCATTACAGTCAATTTCTTCCTAGTAACTGTAGAATATTTCCATCTCATGCTCGTTCTGATTTTCGGAGAAACTTCGTTTAAGACTCAGATTAAAGGCCAATATATATATAATATTACGTGTGCAAATTTCAGCGCTGTAGCTGTAATACTTTAGGAGATAGAGCCGTTTGAATTAATAATTGTCAGAGCTTGCAAAATGCGAAAAAACAATGCTTTTATTTTAAGGTTCCTGGGGGCCAGATTTCTCATCCGGAAATAAAAAACTTGACTTTTTCTTACACTACAAGAATTTAGAAATACACGCGTGTCTGTAGAATCCATATATGTTATAAAGTTTGTGAAAAATATTTATTATTCCGTGTGCAAATTTCAGCGCTCTAGCTCTAATAGTTTAGGAGATAGAGCCATTTAAAGATCGACGAAGTTGTCCGATTTAAGACATGGCACGGATTTTTTTTGAAAACCACGGACCAAGCACGACATTTTATGGGAAATTCACTGATGATATTCATTTTTCGATTAGAAACTTAGTTTTTAAGAAAATCGCAAAAGTATCGCCATTACAGTCAATTTCTTCCTAGTAACTCTAGAATATTTCCATCTCATGCTCGTTCTGATTTTCGGAGAAACTTCGTTTAAGACTCAGATTAAAGGCCAATATATATAATATTACGTGTGCAAATTTCAGCGCTGTAGCTGTAATAGTTTAGGAGATAGAGCCGTTTGAATTAATAATTGTCTGAGCTTGCAAAATGCGAAAAAACAATGCTTTTATTTTAAGGTTCCTGGAGGCCAGATTTCTCATCCGGAAATAAAAAAATTGACTTTTTCTTACACTACAAGAATTTAGAAATACACGCGTGTCTGTAGAGTCCATATATGTTATATAGTTTGTGAAAAATATTTATTATTCCGTGTGCAAATTTCAGCGCTCTAGCTCTAATAGTTTAGGAGATAGAGCCATTTAAAGATCGACGAAGTTGTCCGATTTAAGACATGGCACGGATTTTTTTGAAAACCACGGACCAAGCTCGAAATTTTATGGGAAATTCACTGGTGATATTCATTTTTCGATTAGAAACTTAGTTTTTAAGAAAATCGCAAAAGTATCGCCATTACCGTCAATTTCTTCCTAGTAACTGTA
>JAZDUA010001190.1:0-158682 GCA_038098605.1 Gryllus longicercus
GTGCGGCTTCGCAACGAACCGCGCCACTCCGCGCAACATCGCGCCGCCCCCACGCAGCCAAAGGCGGAGTTCGCTAGAGGCAGCATCACCATCTGCAGCGACTAAGCGGGAGGACTTATTGGTTCGAATCCTGACGATAGCGGATTTTCGATACTGTTGTTGTATAGCTATATACCTAGATCGGAATGTAGCCAGTGCGGAGAACAACGTTTGCTCCGATCGACAGTTTTTTCGTGGTTCCTCTGTGCAATACCAGAGGATGACAAGAGCAGTACTTAACGAACGGGCCACGAATCGAGTGCAATTATTCCTTCTCCATCCCTGACTCCTCCCCTTCCCTCAAACACTAGAGGGTTTTATAACCCTCTTAAACAATTGCTCTAAATTCTAAGGATTCTTCTACAAATTCCCTGATTGTTTCAAAGCAATGGTATTCCTGATTTTCTTCCGGATTTCCGTGTGTTCCGGAATGTGGCCAACCTGCTACCCGCCGCCCTCATCCAGCCCTTGCATAGCCCCCGCGCCCACTGCTCGATGCGAACGGATGTAACAAGTTTCTTCCTCTAACTTGGTTTCTTGGTGTTCCATTTCTACCTGGGCATGTTGCTTGTTGTAAAAGTCGCATCACATTTAAGAACTAAAATATGATTAATGTCCACTGGCGCAACCAGGATTTTCTTATGGAGAAGGCTATCGGCGCCTACTCACGTTGATGTTTTCGAATACGGAATTTTACGATTATGCTGGATTTTAAAAGTTTAATTTGCTGTTACGTAAAAGATATATAAGTAGGATAGTAAATAATTTGGAATTTTGTAATATTTACTAGAAAATATAATTGTGAATTTGTATCAACGAATTTTGGAGGGGGAAGCTGAACCTCATCGAAATATGTACCAGTGTGCACATTCAGTGTTCTCTTATTACTCTCATGTGCGGCCAAATGCTCGAGACGTATATGGCGCATTTATGTGTCTCTATCACACAATTGGTCTTTATTGCAATGTATTCAGGAATTTATAACACATTTTGCAAACAATGTAGCTGAATATACTCTCAACACGTTGATTTCGCATTTCGAGCAAGCCCTTTGAAACTAATAAGCTGATTAACGACATCCATATTGGTCTGGTAAATTCAAGAGAATACGTATTGAACGCCAACACACATTTTCCCTTCTCGACTCTTGATTTGAGAACTTTTTGTCATTTCAGTTTTGCATGTAACCAAATGAGGATTCACACGTTCTACTTTCGAGTAATTGAGTCGCATAAGTATTGATCTTTTGTTTAAAAATGATTTTATAATTGAATGGGTCCTCTATAATCTCGAATACCACTGGAATAAACTGTACTGAGTGCACTTGATATATTCATCTATTCACTAATACGCCAATTCAAACTATATTTCCAACATCGAATAAGACGATGCAGTTTATAAATAAAAGCTTGCAAAAAAGACTTGTAACATTTCGGTATCTGAGAGGAGAGCTTAAAAACAGTACGAAATTGAAATTTATAATTTTCATTAACAATAGCTATGAAAGTATGTCGTTGCCGAACCTCTTTTGGCTATGGTAACGAAGGTTCTTTGTACCTGAAAAATTATAGCCAGCCTATTATAAACAAATGTGGCAAAAATAAATTTGACACAAGAGCACTCGACACTGCATAACAATCTGATATTGTCTTTGATAATCGTTTCCGTGTTATGTCAGTATTTTTTTTTGTATCCTTTCGAATTTCGTGTGTACGAAGTTAAACAGCATACTCAAAAAAACCTGTATCTCCCATATTGTTTGCACATCATTTCGTAGCATTGGAACATAAAAGATAAGGAGTATCTCCACGCCATAATTTCTTCGTTTCCCAGCGCTACCTCCACCCCCTCTCGAAGCTTCTCTTCCCCAAGAGACGCGAAAGAGACGGAAACTGGGTTGCGACGTCGCCCAAGATAACCAACGAACTTCTCTTTCTGGGCGTCGAGCAGAGAGGCCCGCCCGGCACTGAACCGTTTGTACACACAAGGATCCAGATAACTTTATTTGGTATCTCGCAGCCTTCGTTTCAGCCTATTTACAAGCCTCCCCCGGGCAACTTTGTGTATTAATGAGTGGGTGAAGAGAGACAATAAACCAAGCTGTGAGATGCGCCCCGATGTTGCATAAATTACGTTCTCTTCTCGCGTAAGCCCAGACGATACTCGAGTTGTGTAGTATAAATTAAACTTGTTTTTCTGCAGAAGAGCACTGCTCCTGAATAAAAGCGAGCGCATAAGAAATAAAATGCAGATTTTTATTAGTGGCTCCCTGTGTACTCCCCGTGGTCTAAAGGATATAGTGGGAATCCTTGTTTTGCGAGAAATGCATACATTGTCTTAGAATGCATATTCTTTGCTGCAGAGAACGCTAGTATCACCAGCGGGATTTCTCAATGCGGAAATAGCCTGTTTCTGTATCATTGTAAAGGGTATTATGCAGAGAAGTATTCATTTATTTATTAAAACAAAACTACTAGTGTTTTTGCTCCTTTATTATTACTGAGTTGGGCCTGTAGAGCAAGTCTGCAATAATTAACGTACGGATTTTTAAAAGAGAAAAGACCAAACGAAAACATGTTTCGAGAAACTAGCCGAACACAACGAAGATTTTAACCTAAAGCGTGTTTTTTTTAACATAAGTAATATAACACTTGCACACAAAAATTAAAGGCTTCAAAAATTTACGCAAAGTGCAACGGTGCGTAAGAACTTCCATCATGAAGGCACGAGCTTCACATTAGATATTTTTAGTCATGAAAGGTCACTTTTCAAGGATTTCATGAACGGAATGTGGAAAGGCCACTAGAATTCTTGCGGGTCGCATAGAAAACGAGATTCAACTGGATGTGCGAGTATTCGTAGAATATTTACGGACTTCAAATGAAATAGCGAGGAAGCGAGTTTCTTTTCATTGATGTTTGACATACTTATTTCTGAGTATAGAAGAGGGACAAGACCAGGACCTTTGTTTCCCCCTTTCCAGGACAAGTGGTATTTTGATGTCCCTAAAAACATCGCCAACAATGATTAATAAAATGCTCTTAAAATGGTTTTAAAATGTCCTAAAAGCAAAGAAAAATAACGTAACAAATGTGATCAATATCAGTTTCCATTAACAACTCAGAGGGTTGCATTTGTTACAGATGTAATCGAGGCTTCTTCCTTTCGTTTATGTAACTCAGCTTGCAAACTTGGGTTTGGGCTGTTCTTTACCAGAAGATGAGTCTTTTGTCACTGCCCTGAGGAAGCCTACGACATGTCAGGCGAAACGTCGGCACCCCAGCCAACGACGCGGCGTCTCCCGGATAGCCAAGAATTTACATATTTGTGTTAGGCTAATTCAGATATAGAATCACTGTTGATAAACAAAATTGGAAGCCATGTTTCAAAAATGACCGTTATTTCTTACAAAGTGCCTTTTACAATTTGTTGTTGGAAAAAGGACATTGAATGGTGTTATGAAACATTTTTTGTGGAGAGACTTTAGCAAGAAATGGGTGAAGTATTAGTAGTTTACCAGGGTGGCCACACATTTTCCTGGAATGTGCCTGACACTTCCCTGCTTTCCAGAGCATTATTCTCACTGGAAGATTTGCTGAGTTTTTCACTTTATTAAAAAGAATATCACAGGAACCCTGATACTAATTTGTTAGCTCTCTGATCTCACTGTCATAAAGAATAAATTTGTAAAAAATACTCAACAAATACAAATTGAGTCACTATTTTTTCGTGGACTCATTTTTTTAAGGATATTTGCATGACCTCTCCAAATGTTCTGACTTTTAACTATTGTTTTATAAATTCCCTGATCTTTTTCTGAGTTTTCCAGAGCAATGAAATTCCCTGATTTTTTCCGATTTTCAACGTATTCCAGAAAGTGACCACGTTTATATTCGTTCAAAAAATGATTCACTATAATATTACGTAACCGTCCTAAATGTTCGAGAAAGTGGAACCCGCTGCATTTTGGCCTTTGCCGTTCTTCCGCCTGTGCGTCAGCGGCGGTACCGAAGTCGCACGATCGCGATATGCCTTTCAAAGCGGATCACGGCAAAAGCACGCGTGACGCTTGTCCGCGGCGACCTGCACGCACATCTCGCCCGCGCGCCGGTACAACAATACGTGCGAGAGAAAAAGCCATGTTGCAACATTCCCTGTACCATTAGCACGTACGGATGAGCGACGGTGCCATGCAGATCTGGCAAAACAAGCGCGTTTCTGCTCTTGCCTCGTTGCGTCCACCGCGCTCAGGGGATGACAGTAGGTTGATGAGAACATACATCGCCAACGACGAAGAAATTTCTACGAATTGGACGGCGGAGTGAAAAGCTGTTAGTACACAATTCCTCTTGAGCAAACAATCCATAGATTTCATTATTCATTCATTCAATATTTATTTTATTTGTGTATTTATTTATTTAGGGAAAATAGATAAAAACTGTTTGTGACATCAGCGTGAGAGAGAAATAAATCTATGCATGTTAACTTCAACATAATTTGTTCAGCGTGCTTGTTATTACTTGATCTCCAACCGTTTTTTTATTGTGGACACCAAGGGATGATTTTTGAATTTGAACTAAAATATTTCATTCTGGTGGAGTTTAGATCCTTATAGAGCCATACTCAGAACACTTCGTTTAACAGTTGAATGAAGAAGGCTCTATGCAAGATCAAATTGACGAATTTAATTTTTGAAACTTTTGATTTTGTGGATATTTTCTCTCCCTAAATATCCATTCAACCAATTCGTTTCATTTTTCCATGTGCCAAAGTTGAATATGTTCCGGTGTGAGTTCATCTCTGCAACAGAGTGACAGCTTAGAAAAGTTGATTCTATGGAATTACTCTGAGTTTTACTTACTAATTGTTAAAAAAAGATTTGACGCTTAATTTTTCCTTTGCAATCGTCATTTCTTTGCATATGACTCACTCGAGTAATCAGTGATTTCACTATGCTTACTTCCACCATTCGTTAATGAACATGAAATCCGTCGCACGGTGTTTGTGGTTGTAAAATGAGTTTGCACCAAGTTTTCAGATAACACGTCAGGTACATTCAACGGTCTGCCTCAATGTTTCGTAGCATAATTACTAGCGAAGTTGAAAGTCAAAACTTGATTTACTACTTACTTCACATACAGAAAGCATGATTAGAGAAACTAATATACATTTTGGACATGTAATTGAAAAGGTTAGAAAAGAGAGAGTAATATAGTGCGTAATTAACCGACGTCATAATATTAACATCAGTAGCTCACCTAAAGCATTAAGACTAAAATACCGTAAAGGAAAATTAAAGCACTCAAAAAAAACCTTTCTGTCAAATGTATTCTTCTGATAGAATTAAAATCGTTAAAAAAGCGATTAATATTAAAAAATACTAGTTTCGAAAACTACTGTTTCGAAACTACTGAGAAGTTACGTAACCTTTTGAAGTACGCACCATTATCGCGCCCCATATCCTATGATTACACGGTTCAAACAAACTTCATGCCATGGCATTTAACAGAGGCACATAACGTACCGCGCCTCTTTCCCAAGACCACGAGCTGCTTCGCTTTGAGTTCTGGCTCTACTAATCTCCACATAAGGCTAAATACTTCAAACATTTTCCAGTATTGGCAAGTTACAAAGGCTTTCATGAAAATCGGAGACGTAGTGTTCCACAAGTTGTTCACTCCTTTCGGGCAGAGTAGAGAGTCCTTTTGAGGATCTGCAGCTACGCGAGTCAAAGTCAACTTAACGCGAGCTCTTCCGCGAATACCGCATTACTCCTGTAGCCAATGCAACCTCTGTATTCAAAGCCAGAACAACCGCCGGCCCGCCAACGGCCCAATTTCAGGCTGCGTTTTCTTTCTCTGTAGTCAGGGCTGCCCGCTGGCATCGATCGGCCCTCGGGACGGCGGGGGTGGTTGGGAGGGGAGGAGGGGGCGGCGGAGGTCTCCGTGGTGGGGGGCAGAGGGGACGGTGGCAGCGGATGTTGTGCGGGGAGGAGGCGGGGGTACGTTGGCCAGTCCGGATGAGGCTGGTTCAGAGGCTGTGGGGGCGGGGGGAGCACAGGCAGGATTTCGTTGAGGCGGGGGCGGGGAGGATGGGCGGGGGTGGGACGGCTGAGGGTTGCGGGAGCGCGTGGGACGGCGAGGGCGGGAAAGCGGGGGTACGGGACGTTGCATGGTGGGAAACGGAGGGGACGGCGAATGTTGCGAGGGAGTGCAGTGGAGGTTGGAGGACGGGGGGGGGGGAAGGGTTCGGAGAGGGACGTAGGCAGAGGATGTGCGGGAGTAGGCGGAGATGTGCATTGGGTTGAGTCGGCGGGGGAGGGGGTGGAAGTAGCTACAGAGGCAGCTGAGTTGCGGGCTGGCGGAGGCGGCGTGGATGGATGGGGATACTTCGGTGGGGACGGATGAGGGTGACGGGAGCGGGTGGGCCGGCGAGGGCGGAGTTGCGGGGTAGTGCAGGTTGCATGGTGGCAGTCGGCGGGGGTGGTGATTGTTGCGATACAGGTTTCGGAGGTGGGCGTGGCCATGCGGGGGTGTGGAGGGTGTGGCGTTCAGTGTAAAGGCAGGAGCGAGGCAAGAGCGACAGTGGCTTCTTTTGACGGGAAGGGAAATAAGCCATTCACTTTTGGACTGGTTATTTGGAAATATGCCCACAACTTTTTTAGGGTTTTCGCGAGAAGCCCATTAATGCAAAACGCTTCTAGTACAAGTGATCCCTTAGAAAACACATGAGAGTGTAGTGCGTTTAGGAGGTTGTGTGTCTTAAAATTACTACTTCTTTTTGTTTCGATTTTTGATTGATGATTGAATTGCACTGACTTGCACGTCTACTCGCGGGTGATTTCCCCTGCGGCGCGCCGCACCAGCTGGGACAAGCTGTAAGCTTCCTTGTTTCCTGATGTGTGGTGTGTGTATAATGAGTGAAATGGGGGCAAAGGAGGCTAAACAAATCGCGCAAAAATGTGGAAAAAAACTAAAATCAGGTTTAGTTTCGATCTTTCCACTCTCAAGATTTTATTCCCTATCATGTAGTCAACCAGTGCACTCCTCATTTTCTTCGTATATCTGCCATTTGGATTAAATGTATACATATCGGCCTGGCAAATAAGATCCTACCTCCCATGGGTTCCGTTATGACCATCACGTATATTTCATGCATCTTTTACAGCCATGGTGATTTTCTCACACCATCATGACGCCTTCCCTGTTGTAGTCCATGTTCGGCGAGGAAGGTGCAGGACGTGCCCCGATACAGACGGCCTCCCAATTCGAATGCGGGCCGACGAGTAAGAAAGGGAATATCGCGCGTGCGTGCCCCTGTACCCCTCGGAACGTTTCGCTGGCATTTGTCTTTCATTCGGAGCCACTGTGCGACGGCCGTCGGTGGGACTGAGCCCGGTCGCGGCGCACGCCCGGTGCCACGCCCCCTCTCGAGGGAAGGGGGTCAACGAGCCCCCCACCCCCACTCCATCCTCTGCCCCCGCGGTCGCAATTGCGCGCGAACAAAGGGGGGGGAGGCCGCGAGTGGCGCCGGGGGGCTTCGGAAAGGCCGTAAATTATTTTACGAGCTACAAACCACGCGCGCGGGATTACGTTTCTTTTAACGCCGCCCGCGGCCAAATCAGCGCTGCGAGGGGGCGTGGCAGGGGGGGGGGCGGTGATCGGGTGGGAAATGAAAATGAGGGGATATGCAAAGCGGGCGCCGGCGGTTTGCGGTGGCGGTGGCGGCGACGACGGTTGAAGCGACAGGCGGATGAGGTTCTGTTGGGTGTTGGGGGGAGGGACGTCGGTGATGTGATACTCGGTTGCGGTGGCTGGGGATGCTAGCCTAGGGGATGATGGGGTGGGGCCGGGAGCGGGGACAGGGACATCGAAACTGGCGGGGGCGGAATATTCGTCAAAGACGGTGGAGACGGAGGTGGCGGTGGCTGGCCGGTGGCGGCGGTGGGGGCGGTGGCGGTGGCGGTGGCGGTGGCGGTGGTGGTGGTGGTGGTGGAGGTCGTGGTGGTAGAGGCGGGGGGCGAGGGCGGCGGGGCGTGATGCAGGGAAGGGATTGCGGCAGCGCATAAAAGTGTGTGTCTCCGCGATGAGCCACGATGCAGATGAATAAGAAATACGGCCATGAGCCGCTGCGATCGCTGGGCCGGAGATGAGCAGGACGGGGATTATGAGCCAACAAGGAGAAAGGGTTCGGAGCACGCGAGGAGATACGCGTGTAATGTGAGATTAGGGCCTTAGATTGGGTTATTTATGCGCCATATGAGGAGTATTGGTCTAATCCCGGTGAGGAAGCGTGAGAAATTATGTGAAGCGGGACGTGAGTAAGAGAGCGAAGATTCTTAAAGGTTATATGTCAATGCAGTACACAAGAGAAAGTCCACAAATACAATCAAATTTCCTGCGTATTTCGTGTAATACACTTAGATTTTTTCTGTAATAATGCGCCAAAAGATGTACATGGAAAATACTTTTTCATATTTAATTAGTAATTTATAGATAAAAATTTGTTGGTTAGTTTCTACAATTTTAATGTCATTCTGAATGTCATGATGGACTTAAAAAAATCATTAACAATAAGCAAGAACTTACAACACCCCACAAACAACAATGGGATTCCTTAAATTGTTTGTATCAAAAAATGGTATAACTGCAACATCGTATGTTCAATTATAAGTTAAATATTGGTTTGTAATTTTATCATTTACCACGTGGTACAGTCGACTTCGGCAAATTCCCTTCGAAAGAACGTCCCATACTTAAACAATGGTTAGTGTTATCGCTGCGCAAACCCAACAGTTCGAGATCAATAATATTCGGGAGATATTTGATTTTGATATTTTGTATTTTCGTGACGAGACAAAGTTACAGAAATTACACTTTACATAATAATTTTAGAAATGAACTTAGCTGTGCAAATACGGATTATGTAATGTTAAAATATTAAATGCATTTTATTAAAAGTTAAAATATAAAATAAATTATATTAAAAATTATATATTTTCAATAGCAATGTGGTGGTATGTGAACGTGCCGGGTGGGGCCTCGCGGTCTGGATTGTACCTTTATTATTAATTTATTAATATAGTAGTAGCAGTAATATTTTAATAATTTTTGCACCATTTACTGCCATCGATTTATCTCAATTGCAGTATAAAATGTAACTTGTCGCACGAAACGTACCTATGATATTGCTAACGATGACATCTGTTTCTTCAGGTATTGCCCAACACATCCGCATACAGGTACACCACCTTTGCAGTCCCATTCGCAAAGAAAACCTCTTGCTCGTTGGGGAGACGTCGCCGTTGAGCTACAGGGAATGGCACCCTGCCGAGGCAAAAGCGCGTCGCAGAAGCAAACAAAATGGCTACTAGGGAGGGGGGAAACTCCCCACTTGAGATAGGACCCACGCAACGGGCGCAGTGAGATGTCTCGTGTGGTCGGCCGTGTGTGTGTATGTGTGTAGTGGCCATTTTGGCTAGCGTTCAGAAGCTACGGACGCGCGGCCGCACGGTAGCTCATGCTGTCCTTTGCCTCGCCCGTTCGCGGTCTTCTGACAGCATGCGAGGCACGTTTTAGCATCAATCTTCTGAGACCTTCGTCACGAAGTTGGGAGTCATTGATGTTACGAACTTCGAATCCAAACATGATCCACGATTATCTCAGTACAAATGTGTTACCCATTCATGTAAAATTAAAACGTTATATTGTCGTAATAATAATAATAATAATAATAATAATAATAACAAACACACACAAGATAACGTTCTAATTCAGCTAAGAAAAAAGAAGTATTAACATTGTTCGAAATAATGCACGAATATTAATTCTCATATAGTATGAGGTATACGGTCCGTTTACGAAAGAATAAGTTTTAATGCTTTGTTGTTGTAAAGTATAAAATCCAATCATAGGGAATAAAATATGATCCACTTGAAGAATATAATATAATCAATATTTCTTGAATAGACTGGAAGAAATATGCTCAAGCAAGTGCAGCACACAAATCTTACCACTATTTTCGAGAATAAAACGAATGGCATGTACTGGAGGAGTGGACTGCGAAACGTATATCACCCATGCTGACAAAAGTTCAGGGCGTGAATTCGTAAAGGCATCTAAAACACACATTTAGGAATTTACTATTATTCTGCATATGGCCAATAAAGTGTCTCGAAGTTCCTATGTGCGTCAATTACTGTAATTCATGGTGCAATTTTATGACGGAGGTACCAATCATTGCAGATAGCGAAATGCGTACAACGATGCCAAAGCAGTTTCATTTTGACATGAATGACATACTGAAAAAACAAATAATATTTAAATCGATTATACTTCCCTCTATTAAAAGTAACAGCTGTTTTATCAAAACAGGATGCAATTGCCGGTAAGTGAAGTAATTTCACGACCGTTGTGTAGTCACGACGATAATTCCTTCGTGTGGAAGTCAGCGTACACATCAACAGGAAGCTCGCAGGAGCTGAGATACAACGCCATGGCTAGCGTAACATGTGGCTTTTGGGAGAGGATAGACGTACAGGAATGTTTCCTCCGAAGAACTATTTCGTCGTCGAACGGAGATCTTCAACATTTCCTTCCTAATGAAGAGATCAGGTGCAGAACAGTGGAACGTGTTTAATAAAGTTGCAGTCCACAATTCTTTTCCGGCGTAATTCCTATTTATTTCTGAAGATTTGTGAATGCGATATTAATTCTACGTGCCCTTTTCGTGTGATCCACAGGGCATCACAATAAGCTAAATTTTGGTCACGTGATTTGTACGTAAGGTTTTATAGATCTCTTGACACATTTTCATCCTTTGAATTAATGAACAAAGTGTTATAGAAATTATAAACTGCAGAAAGCGTTAACATGCACAAACCCAATGAAATAATGTTGTCAAAGAAACTTCGAAAGTACTTTCATATTTAATGTATGACCCGGAGTTTCTCATACCTCCGCTGATTCGTACACAAAAGCCGGGTGCACTAAAGTAATATTTTCGCGTATTTACCACCAAGCACTATTACCCCCAAAATAACATTTCTGCTAGCAGAGACCTCGTATTGAGCGGTGAATTTTCTGGCCTATTCGTTTAATGATAATATTATAGATAATCCGTGGTACATTTGTTTATTATTATTATTGTTATTATTACTATTATTATTATAAGTCGAAAATAAAATATCTGAGCTGGCCATGACATTGAGAGAAAAAGAAAGAGAGAGAAAATGAGAGAGGGGCAGAGAGGGAAGGCGGATTATCAATGTTTTAATGTTTTCTAGATTATTTACAACCCCTTTAATTACTATCCTTCCTGTTTACCTCGTGTATTCCGTGTGTCGAACGAGAGATATATGAAATATAGAAGACTGTTCAGGTTGCGCTGGAAGGCAGTGCGTTCCGGCTGCGGAAGTTTCGCCGATCCACTCATTTCGAGACACGCTCCATGCACCCCGTCTGTCCTTTCCTAGAACGCAACGCACACTGTCCCAGGCATTACCTGCACAGAAATGTGGACCCGCTGCCTCTAACCAAATTCATGAGTTAAGGGGCCCAGTGCTCTGAAACGAGGAGTAAAATATTAAGGAAAGGGAGCGTGAGAAAGGTACCTGAGCATTAGTTCTTTCTCTTAATGCCCTGGATAACGTCGCAGGAAGAATATTCGACATGGTATCTGAGGGAGCGATTGCTCGCTGAAAAAAGTTCCACATGCCACGTAATTTATCACGAGCGGAGGAAATTCCTGTGTCCGATAACTACTTTTATAATTAATGATGCAGTCTCTCTAGCCCCCGGCCCGTCGACGCAGAAGTTGAAGACCTGCGCGAGTTTATGTGAAGTCCGAAGGTCTATGGTATAACATTTTACAAGCAAGAGTAATGTTGCAACAGAGATCCAAACTGCTCTTAAACGGCAAAGGTGGTGTGCCTCTCACGAACCTCAAGGGAACCTACAGGAGTCTTGGACGCAGTCAAACGGATCTTCAAGGGCTCTCCATTGCCAGAACCTGCGGGCCGATCAACTTCCATCAAACTTGGGCTTCAGAAGCCTTGCGGCGGGAGGTATAACTACTATCGCTAATACTAGACCTGCTTAGTATTATAATCACGAACTAGTTCAACCTTGTCCGCTACAGGAAGACTTACTTCAAACTTGGTTATTTTAAATTTAACCGACCACCGAAATTTTCCAGAAGATAAACAGATATAGAGCAGGGAAAAACAAGCTCCCACTAACATGCGGTCGTTGAATAATACACTGTAGTTGTGTCCTCAGAACTGCAAGTCATGATCTAAACTTATCTATGTTCAGTCACGCAAATTCATCCATCAAATTATGGTGCTCGGAAATGAATTTAAATCCCATTCGTGACAAACCTTTAAAAATCATTTTATAATTATTTTATAACATATTGTACCCGATGTAATACAAATTTGCATTTTGTTCTCAAAATATTTGCACGTCTCTTCAGATCGAGATCTCCTATGTAATGACTGTCCTATACACATTTATCAATAATTAGTTAAGGCATTAATAAATAATTTATTTTAACATGGCTTCAATAAACATCTTATGAATTGCATTTATTATTTTAAGAATTAAAATTGTTTTTTCATAATACATGTATAAAAACAAAAGTATAAATTTCGGGTATTCGAATAGTCATCCGAACATCCTTGCATTTCTCGTGGGAGAAACGTTTACTTCGATCAAGAAGATAAAAGATTACGGTTTTAAGCATCAAAAAGAATGAAAAAAAAAAAAAAAAAAAAACTTGACAATCTCATCTCGAGAAGATGTACAATGTGAAATTAAGCGGGCACTTACAACGCAAACTCCCCATCATTCAGTTTAGAGAGATAGGTCTCATCTTCCACTGATTGAAATGCAGACCAAAGCAATTAAGCTTCCGCATTCGCTGCTTCTCGCACCTCCTTGACAGGAACGCGTCCGCCGGCGCACCTGGCGCCCCCAACCAGGAATGCGTTCGCCCACAGCGCGCATCCGGTCGTTAAGAGATAGCGACCAACGCGGCGCGGCGCGACGCGGCGGCGCAGCTGCAAAAACATCGCGTGGGCCGTGCACACGCACCCACGCGCACGCGCTCACGCACGAGCGTGGGCGTCCACGCACCCCCCCCCCCGCACCCGGTCGCCCGTCCGTCGCACTACGCCGCCCGCTGCCCGTCGCTCGCCACTGGCAATCGCCCGAGTGCATCCTGCGACCATTTTCACATCACCCCCGCTAATCCCCTTTCACTTTTCGTTACCCGAGAAGATATAATCAGACTTAATTCCATTTCGTTCATCCGGGGTTTGCGAAGGAGTACACATGTTCGTTAAGTTTCCATTCATAAGTAGCGGTCATCGATGTTCTCGCATCCATCAAGAGAAAACCGTGAACTCAGGTGAAAATTGCAGAAGCTTTGGAATTGTGTTCAGAATGGTAAGACGTTCCTCGTGATAGATTTCAAGTTGATCTGTCCACAAACTTTTAAGTGTAGTTGGAAGTGTTCTAAAAGGACATGCAAATGTTTCTTGAAAACACACAGAAGTGGATATATTATAATTGAAAAAGGTGATTCTAAGTAGCCCAGGGTAAACGAAGAAATCAATTCTTCCACTAAGGAAGAAAACGGAAAGGTGTGCAATCGGGCTCCGCCCGTTTGGGAAGGTAAGTAAACGGCTCAGGAAAAGTTGAGCGCGGGATGCAGTCGGTATACGCCCTCGCGCTCGCAGTCCGCCGCCGCCGACCGGCCCCACCCTCGCCGTCCGCCGTCCGCCGTCAGCCGCTTCCCCACTCCCCCACCCCGGGGCCCTCCACGCCATGTCTTTGGTCGCCTCACCGACACGACGCCCTTCCTGTCTACGCTCACCTCTCTCGTCTTCCACCACATTCCCTTTCTCGGCCACGCCCCCTTGCCCGTCGCCGCTGCCGCCATCAACTCTGACGCCACCGCCACCCCCACCCCTGAATGGAGCCCGCCCCGCTCCCGACCCACGCTGAAAACATTTCCCTCTTCCGTACTTGCTATTCCCGGTGTAGTTGCTGCCCGCTTCTCGATCGCCACATGCCCACCAACACTGGAGGATCCGGGGGGGGGGGGGCATTGGCGGTCATACCCACCATGTCTTTTCGTTTACTTTCCTTTTTTTGGCAATATTGATTTAAATATTTGTTCTAATTATGTAATTAATTAAACAATAGTATTGTGCAGTATCATATCTACAGAGCATAAATAATATACAATTTAGTAACAAATATTCTTATTATTGACAAAAATCTCCGATGCCGCCCCCTACCCAATAACGGGCTGGATTCGCTCCTGGACACCAACTTATAGCAGCAAGCCGCCTTCATCCCTACCTCAGCGCTCCCCTCACTGCTGCTTCGTCGGCCAATCCCAAGCCAACCACCCGCACCGCGATCCCGCCGTCGACAAGCAGCTACTCCGCGGAGGGCGAAGGCCGGAGCCCCAACATCGACTTGGAAATGCGTCAGCGAAGCGAGCCATACTGGCCACATTAAATTGGCGATAGCTTTCCCAAAACAGTAAGTGGATCCAACCACGTCAACACACGTACAACTTTTTGAAACACCATTCGCCTCTACAGCGCATTTCACACGTGTTACATGTATCTTCTTGCTTTAGCTGTTTGTCAAAGAATGCTCGCCCCCCGCGCCGCCCCGCTCCGCCCGGCTTATCCCAGCTCCGCTCCGCCGCGCCGCGCCCTGCCCCGCCACGCCCCGCCCCGCCCCGCTCCGCCCCGTTTTTCCCAGCTCCGCCCCGCTCCGTCCCGCTTATCCCAGCTCTGCCCCGCTCCGTCGCGCCGCGCCCCGCCCCGCCACGCCCCGCCCCGCTTTTCCCAGCTCCGCCCCGCTCCGTCCCGCTTATCCCAGCTCTGCCCCGCTCCGTCGCGCCGCGCCCCGCCCCGCCACGTCCCGCCCCGCCCCGCTTATCCCAGCTCCGCCCTGCTCCGCCCCGCACCGTCCCGCTCCGCTCCTGCTGCTTGTGGGCTGCCGTCCTCGTGCCTCGCCCGCCGCCCTCACCGCCCGCGCGTCGCCGGCGCTCAATCTCGAGGGCTGTTTTCATTTCGGAGGGCTGCGCGCGCGGGAAAACAAGAGTAATTTATGCCCTCGGCCGTCGCCGCCGCCGCCGCCGCCGCCGCCGCCGCCGCCGCCGCCGTCGTGGGCGGGGGGGCCGAGGAAGCGGCGGAGAGACGGGCGGTCGCGGTGAAGGGCCTCCAGAGATGCGAGGATAAAGGGCTTCGAGTGGCTCCCCGGGAGGAAAACCGACACTGACAGGGCGTCGTAAGGTCCATTTTTATTTATTTTTATTTCGTTTCTTTAATTTATTTTTGGAGTTTAAGGGCCTTTCAGCTGTTAAGATCATTGATGCCCAAAATAAATCTAAGGTAAAATCTAAATATATATGTAAAAAAAAAAAACAATTCGATTTTACCACTTAAAAACATACTTAAAGAGGTTTAATTACAATCATATAATGTGTATGTAACCATAAACTCATTCTCACAAAATTATGATTAAATAAAACATAGGAAAAATAAAGGAGATCTGGTCGCTTTACCGTATAACACCTAAAGATACCACAAAGTGTAAATGATAACGGTATTGATGTTGAGGTGAATGACGGAGAAATGTTGGATTGAGAGGAACGAAAACCAGGCGAACCTCCAGAAAACTTACAGCGAACCCGCTTTGTACAACACAAAATCCGCATGGATTGGACGAGGATTGAACCGGAATCCCAGCGGTGAAAGGCGTCTGCGGTAACCCTTCCGGCATGAGCCTCTTCTCTCGGACATTGGAACCAGACGTAGTTAACAGCGAAGGCCGATGTATTGGAGGTATAGAAGAATTCCATTATCGATATTCCGGGATATCGAAGTTACGCTCAGATACTATCGACGTGTTTGTGAGGTGTGTATGGAACACAAGATTTTTTTTGGTATTTGCCAATACACTTTTTTGGTTAGGCTTTTTTTATAGTTTCATCACCAAAAGTTCGTCTGAGATCTGTTAAGTCAAAAATTGTAAATACAATTGTATACACAAAAAGACAATGTCACTATACTACAAAGTAGATGAAGACTTTAAGATGTCGTAAAGAGAAGATTTTGTCACGCTTCACGCCTCTTTATTCCCCTGCCTCTGACCAATCATATCAGTATTCATTTGAAGTTGGAGCTAATCGCGTAAGAACATATCTCTCTTACGTTACCTACTACTGACCTTCCATTGCGTTTCGCTAATACATTAGCTTTTAAGCTTGTAGTCGCTTGTTAGATTTCTCGTGACAATGTTTAGTTAGATTTACCGATACTGGAAATGGTTATACTGAGCAAAAATATAGTGATGGCATTCCCGAACAGAAGCAGCATAATCTCGGGAAGGGGGGGCACAGACAAAATAATGAGGCGTTTCTTCACTAAATTCATCAATTACCTTTTATTCCTGCACTTCTGTGCAATATCAAACTCAAACATTAATCTATGCACGTGAATTTCCTCTTCCAATATATGGTACTTAGGAAGGGCAATTAATGATATGATGACAGCACAAGGATGAGTGTCGAGAAACGCCTAGTGATCCAAAACCCTAGAGAGTTGAAAATAATGGAGGGTATCGTAAAGACGATAAGGAGTTGCAAGTGGGCAAACAGCAGCAGAGGCAACAGTGGTAGCAATGGCGAAGTGACGTCAAAAGCGGAAGTGACATTCGCACGGTGCGGTGGGTGAAAACCCAGGCGAAGCGGCCAGAGATAGCGGCGATAAGGTGCCGGAGGTGGCGGTGGCAGTTGGCAACGTGCAGGCAGAGGCGGCGTTTGCGCTGTGAAAGCGGTGGCGGAGCTGGCGACGGCAGCGGGGGCGAAGAGGAAGCAACGCGGTGGGCGCCCAGCGCTAACCGACTTGCGTAACGGGGAAAAAGGATGCGTCGGTCTGCCCAGAGATGATTGGACGGCGGCCGGCGGAACCGGAAGGGAGCGGGGAAGGGGAGTCACGTGTTGGGGGACGCTCCAAAGTCAGAGCTGTGTTGGCCAGCGTGTAGGCGAGGCCTGTTTCAAGGTTCGCAGCTCGCCAGCATTTTGTCCGTTTTATATATAGTGGCTTGTGATAGAACTTGTGAAGCTGCGACGCGGTGTCCAATCAGTAGCTTTCGTATCTAAAATTAAAGTCGTTACGAAGCTTCCCATTGGGAAACTGCGTTACAGCTGATGTTCAGATACAAGTCACTATATATAAATCGTACAATAATGAAGGAAGTTCGCAAGCTCCTGTCCGCTCCATGCCCCTTCCACGCGAACTCGAAGGTGAATATTTATTTACACAGGAATGGAAAGAGGAAGGCGTGTACTGAATGGCTACAGAAGAAAGTACGAATATTCGCCAAATTCATTTTTATTCAACGTTTGAAGAGTAAACTAATTAATGTTAATTACTGTGTAATGTAATTAAGGAAAACCTACGGCTATTTCCAGAGTACGTTATCTACTTTGTTTTGTACTCTATGTTTCTCCTTTTCATGTAGTGCACTTACTAATTTGCAAGTAAATTTACTACTATTTTCATTAATGCACAATTACTTTATATATTACTACAGTTTATATTTGTTTCCAAGAACATACAAGTACAATATTTACTTGTTGATGGAAACGGGTTTCGAAGTTGCTGGCTGCTGCAATGAAATGGACATACTAGAAAGAATCCATTAGCTGAACAGCTTGCCTGTTTATATTAAGGTTTATTGTGGAAAAAAACACAAATATACGCAGAACCAACCGACAAACAAGCAGGAACGAATAACGCAGTATTTACCAGACGAGCGCAGTCTAATTCTTCCGTAAGTACTCCTGCCAGCGTTAAGTGTAGGCAACCAGAAAATGTAGGCATCGGCTTGGTGTACGCAAACCTTAGTGCACATAAAAAAAATTAAAAATAAATAAACAACAATATGCTTCCCCCTTTTCCAAGCCTTTTCCAAGCGCTTTTGCTGCTGCTGCAGGCCAATATTGTATTCACCTAAATGTACATACTACTTTACTAATGTTTCAATTTCGAAATTTGAAGACTCGTTCCCAGTATTTCCTCAACGGCGTGGAATTGGAAGCAAAACCGAATCTTTCTTTCGGTCACGCGTTTCCGGGCGTCGCCGCGACCCGAGGGCGTCCGCGTCTGCTGCCCAACGCAACCGGAGCAGCGGAGGCGCCGAGGCCCGAGAAGGGAAAGTACAGCGGCCGCGAGAGTGGAACGACGCCGCGGCGAAGGGCGCAGGGCGCAGGGCGCAGGGCGGCGGGAAGACCGCGCCAGACCCCGGGCCGCCCGCCCTCCTTAGCCGCGAAGCACAGCGCGCGCTGCTTTTACCGCCGTATTAAATTCCGCGCCCGCGGAGGTGCTTGGCGGTGTTGCCGGGGAGCTCACGCGGTGAGAGAGGGTAGAGACACGGGGGCGGCAACGGGACACGATGGTCAGGCGAGGAAGTGAGTGCAGGAAGGGCTGGGTGAAGGGAAGAAGGGTTGGAGGTGGATGAGGCCGGCACCTGCGCCTACGTGGCCGTAGAGGTGAGGGTGACGACGGTGGACGGCGAGAGTGGATGGTGAGGGAAGAGAACGGGGATGGGAAATGTGAAAGGGGTGTGTGGCAAGCAGCTACGGCGGCGACGGGCTGGCAGAGGTGAGCGACGGCTGACGCTAGGAGTGGATAGTGGCTTGTGGTGAAGATTGCGAGAGCCAGAGGGAAGACGCTGGACAGAAAACGAAAACGGGGGTGGCGGGACGAGCTGTTGCGGGCTTAGGTGGGGGGGGGGGGCTAAGGTGCCGCCCAGTAGTACAGAAGCGACAGTGAAGGTCGGGGAGGGAAGACCCACGCTGCGGTGACAGAGTGGCAGCGAGTAGCAAGGATTGAGAACGAACGTTCTGGGCAACCAGTGGCGACGTTGAGCAGAGTGTCGCATAGGGTCAGTAAGTGGGAACAGGGGGTGGGCGAAAATGGGTAGCGGATTGGGGGGGAGCAGGGTAAAGTGCGGGTACAGAGAGAGGCGGCGGGCGAGAGGGCGGGTGGGCGAGAGGGCGGGCGGGCGAGAGGGTGAGCGGGCGAAAGGGCGGGCGGGCGAGAGGGCGGGCGGGCGAGAGGGCGGGCGGGCGAGAGGGCGGGCGGGCGAGAGGGGCGGGCGGGCGAGAGGGCGGGCGGGCGAGAGGGCGAGAGGGCGGGTGGGCGAGAGGGCGGGCGGGCGAGAGGGTGAGCAGGCGAGAGGGCGGGCGGGCGGGCGACGCGAGAGCACGGGCGTGGGCGGGGCTTGTTTCAATACAAAGCCCCGGCGCCCCGGAGCCGCCCGTTTCCGCCACCGCCAGAGAACCCACGTCATCGCGCTCCGCCCGCGCAGCTCCTTAAATGTATCTCCTTGAATCCTCGGGCCGCCGTAAATCCGCACATATTCCGGCCACGGGCCAATTCCCTTTATTGTGCGCTCCCACATCTCAGGGCTCAGGAGATGAAATGTTCAAGGGGGAGACTGAAAGATGAGGCAGAGGGAAGCGGAAGGAATGAAGAGGAAAAGCAGACCGAAATATGAACGAATTATGCTGTTGAAGACGGACATATTTAATGAACAACTTCTCGAGTGAGCGAGCGTTACGATAAGGAGTATTTGGACGAGAGAAAAAGAAACTAGAAGGGAGATTACTGCAAGGAAGACGAAGACTGAATTCCTAAGGCTTAGCTAAATATGAAGGAGACAAATAATAAGCAACCATAGAAGTACGTAATACAAAATAAATATTTCTAAATTGATTATAGAAATTAAATATATGGGACTTCATTAGGAGAGTAAACTACAAGAATTAAAATATGGGGTAGGTGACAGAAAATGAGAAGAAATAGGGAATAATTTGCGGGTTGAAGAGAAGGAAGGCAAATAATAATAATAATAATAATAATAATAATAATAATAATAATAATAATAATAATAATAATAATAATAATAATAATAAAGTAGCAAAGTTGACGGTGTAATAGGGACAACACATGACTTCGCCAGGAAGATGTGCACCACGAAGACATTTACTCTTCGATTTAAAAGGACCACAGAATACGAAGAACCCCCCTCGATGCGAGCTGCTTGGAATCGCCCTCTCGGGGGCCCCTTTCCTCTCACGTGACCTCCACTCGCTCACCGCCACCTGCAAGAGCGCAACGACAGCGAGGACGGAGGCGGGGAGAGAAATGTTTCACAGACCGCTTTCCATACAGAAAACTTCAAAGCTTCCGTTTGCCATTTAACCACTTCAGATTCCTCGTTTTAATTAGTAAAATACACTTCTTTTAATATTTACCGAGTTTGCTTATAACGGGTACTTTTGAATTCCCCGAATAAATGTTCTTTCACCGAATAAGATTCTCTTACAGATTACAAATGATGATTTTGCCATACAAATTAAAGTAATAAAATTTCAATTTCAACACTTTTTCTGGTACTTGTCAAGGTTCTTTTAAATTTCATTTCGTATTGAGTTTCGGATTCAATATTCACGTGAGTACATTTTAGTTTTGTGCATCTCATACAACATACGTCTTGCCGATGTTCCTGTATCTGAAAGTTTCCTGTCTGGGCGACCAACACAGCACTTAATAAAGCCCTGCTGCCGCGCTCTAATGTTTCCCACGGGGACTTTTATAACTCTATATCGATATATAATGGCTCGAAATAATGAACTTGCACTGCTCAAACCATTTTATGCAGAAGAAATATCCTTACAATAAAACAAAACATTTACGATTGTGTACTTAAAATACATGTAACGTTGACATGCAGCGGAGGTAGAGACCGCAGGCTGCGGAAACGGAGGTAGGGGCGGCTCACGTGGCTCAGGACACAACTGACGTCACTGCAGGGCCTCTGCCCGAGAAGTTCAAGGGCTCAAGTACCGATGGGGGCAGGAATTTCGACACTTCGTTGCATAGCTAGGTCGAGGTCAGCTGCTGTCTTGAAGAGAAATCTACCGGCTGAGTGCCGTGATTGGTAATTTTCCGTTGAAGTATCCTAACAAACGGGCTACGGACCGCGATCTTTCCTTCCTCTTCCTTGCCGAATCCTCACCCCTTACTTACACACACATTTACACGCAATCCACTATCACACATGTCGGAAGCTTGTCCTGGCTTGGGGCGGTGGGAGATACTTGGTTGGGAAATCCCGGTCGGCGCCGGATCTCACCATCTAGTGGAAGAAGAACACCGCCACACCTCGAGAAAAAAACATGCACTATACGTACGAAATCAATGCCCTTACCAGCGCCCTTGACGGAAACACTACTCAAAGGAAGGAGAGACTCCGAGGGTGGTGGAGGCGGGGACGGCGGAGCGGTCGAGGCAGAGGCAACGGTTGTGGAGTTGGAGGGCGGTGGCGTCCCGAATAGGCTGAGGTGGGGAGGGCGGAGTCGGTGGCGGCGGCGGGGGCGGAGCAGCGCGAATGTGGGATGTGCGCCCTGAAAGAAGAGTCGCTCCAAATGGAAGCACCAGCTGCCATGTCTCGGCTTTCCTTGCCTCACCTCCCACCCCGCGCGAACACCACCACACCAAACACTGTTCATTCTTGCACCTACGGTTTCATAAAAAAGAACTTGAAAAGACTTCACTCGCGTAAGTGAAAGGCGAATAAACGACATTAAATTATAAAGAAATTGATTTACAAATTATGGAGCCTGGGACGATATTCAGTGGGATTCCATATGGACATGACGCACAAATGATGCTTTATGATTTAATTCAGCAAATAGATGCTCTGTACTGTAGGAATTCTTTGATGATGAAAAGATCACATCTTTTATTTTTACATTTATGTCTTCATAGATACTTTCATCTTTCATGTCGCCTTCTGAATCGTATGAAACAAAATCACGATGAAATACCACTAATGAGAACTTTATTGTTTTGTCTTATTCTTCAATAATAATCACAATGGAAATTTGTATTCAGCTGGAGTACCAAAAGCTTATGTTTTCTCACGCCTATTTTTTTTTTTTTTTTTTCGTTCGTTTCATAGTTATATATTCGCACCTTGTGATAAGTGTAGTTTGAGAACGGTCCACATACAAACCAAATAAAACGCTAAGAAACGAAGAAGTAGTATTAAGCCCACCACACTAAACAACTATTCTGAAACAAGATGAAATCCTGTGAATCTTGATTATTTTATATCTTTAAGTGAATATTATGGTAAACACAGGTAAAATGTGTAAAACTAACACAGGAAAATTTTTGTGTATTAATTGCACTTCAATTTTGCGATGCAAGAATCCATTAACAACACGATACAATTAATAAAGGCACAAACACTAAAAGATTGCAAAACTTCATGAGTACTGAATGGTATGAAACACAAAGGTGAGATAATGAAATAATGTTCTCTTCCCCTCTTAAACACACAAAATGCAAAACTTGTCGGATGAAAGACGAAATGTACCCCGAGGAAGTTCTGAAATATCGGTCCCTCAGGAGACATTCATGTTACCTCTAACTCTCACGTTGGACCAGACATTACCTAATTTCGTAAGAGAAGTCTAAAAGAAGGAAGGTCAGAATAAATAAAAGAATAAGAAACACTCTAACTCTCTCAGTCCGGTACCTTAATATTTTATTTTTATTGTTTATATTTTATTTCCTTTTATCTATTATCCTTTTTATTTCGGCTGCTTCGGCTCTGAAGACTCTCAAAAAGACAATTACCTCTCCTTTAAAAACTGATGCAGTAAATTTGTAATTATTGTTTTTTGTTATTCTGATTTTGTTTATGAATTTCGCACTGTCTGGAAAATCTTAGGTAATTTCGAAGTCCAATTTTTTATTAGAGAATGTAAAATACGTTTCTACCGTACATATTTTTAAAATTCATGTCACTTTGTTGTGCTTTTAGCGTTTCTACGTGGCTATAAAATGTTGATAAATTTAACTTAATATATTACTTCCAAACTTTTATACGTTGTTACACTCACGATAACAAAGCCAGAGAATCCTATATATATTATATTTCAGGAGAATTTTGTGAATTGTGCACATTGAAAATGATATTGTGAAAATATACAATTCATTTTTAAATATCTTTATTTTATTTTATTCTTTCTTTCATTAAAGGTAGTTCCAAAGTTGGCAGCGTTATCTCGCTGTCGCGCCACTCGAGTTCACTGCCTGCTATAATGCCTGACTGCGTGACTCGTGCAAAGAGAAAGATAAGAGAACGGGTTCAATATTTACTCGACTTGTTGAATCTGTGCTCTCTTTTGTCCGTCCCTTTCGGTACACACAATATTTCTACTCCTTGCCTCACTTAAACCACCCCTCCCCAGGGTATATTTGGTCTACTGACACAAGAGGACACCGACACCGTAGAGACAACACTGACGCGAGTGGGTGTCAAATTCAAAGGGCACTTCACAGGTAACCCGTTATCTCTGATTTTCTATCTCTCCATATAATTCCGGTAATGTCTTACAATTACAAGGGAACCACAGGAACATCAAGCCAGAAAAATGTATCGTTTGATTCATTATCAACACAAGACCTCGGGAGAAGTAAGAAATTCAATATTATTCCTCACTGTCAATTTATCGTAACATTCGAATTTCGTTTAAAATAATCTGTGGCCCGTTCAGTTGGTGATTTATAACGAAGTCAGTGAGTCAGTTTTAATTGAGTGTTCTTATCTACCCGTTCTCAATGACCTTTCGGCTCCTACGAACTTCCGGAGAAGGGCAGAAAGGGTCAACAATTCTCCTTATAAAACAGAGCGTCTTGTGATGTAAAACAACCACTTACAGATTAATGGTTTAACATTATATCAAAATGACAATCTATAAATCACCCACAGCAAAGTATATTTCACAGCAGCTAAGGAAAGAAGTCAAGTTTTCAACCGCTGTGGAGTTTATATATATATATATATATATATATATATATATATATATATATATATATATATATAAAGCTACAAATCTCTACGACTGGAGAAAATCGCTGTGAAAATTAGGAAATAGAATCGTGTTATATTATTAAGGTACATTTGGTAACTAAATGTTTTTAACTAATTGAAATATAATACATAAACAACACTTCCCTGAGGTTCTAGAGAAACAATATTATTGCTAGGAGGTTGAATAATTTGATGTCTTAAAGAAAAACTCCACATATAATTTACTTACTAACAATTGAGATACTATATTTAAACGTATTTACCCATTTATATGTTTACATGGCAAAAACATGCTATGCAAGGTACACGCAATGACGACTTAGGCTCTGGATATTATATCACCCCGGATGCATATATCACTTTTCGCGGAACTAGAGTACTTGAAGAAATCACGATGAAAAGATTATCTGTACACTGTCAATAATTTTATCATCATGATTCAGCATAACCTGCGGGAAAAGTAAGATATTAACTATACTCTTATTTATTTTGAAAATATGTATAATACTGATGTGTTGATTATCAATAAACGCGGTAAAAAACTTACAACTGAATTCAATAATGTCATTAGACACAATTTGTGAATATTTTTGTTATTTATTGGCCTTTGTTACTTGTTTATCAACTTTGTGTTGAGAGATTTAAGTAGTTTGTATTAATTAGTTCTATTGGCCTGTAATCGGGCAATGTATTTATATGCGGACAAACTGCAATAACCCGGCCTTGTGAGGATATTTATCACCGTCACATAGCAAACGGGGAACGCGATGAAATCTGTCTTGTTTACTCCCTTCTATGCAACGCCCTGCTTCTCTCCACCTCAACCAGACTTCGAGCCCCTGCCCTCAACTCCTCCGGCCTCCACCCCTCCCCTCCCCGTCCTATCAACTTGCTTTCTCCCTCCGCGCATGAACCATATAATACCTTTCCCTTCCCGTGCCGCCGTGCCTCGCCATGCCCTATCGTGGCACTTCCCCATATCGCCAGGCTCCGCCTGCCTGCACCAATACCTGGAAATACCAGATGCGACCTGGGCTGAATTAAACCAAATTTTGTACATATAAAAATATTGGCAGGAATTTCGCGAGCAAAATACTAGTTAACTTTTCCAAGTTCAGATCTATCAGATAAGATAATTTCATGAAAATTGAATTATCGATTGACATGTTTATTGTTGTTTTGTTCACGGCATACTGACAGATTATTTTTGTAGTAAAAGGAGAAGGAAGACGAGAAAATGCTTCCAAAACATTCATTTTTTATAGAAACATATTATAAACATGATTAAAGCCGATATTTTTTTATCATCGATGCTGTGTGCTCGATGTTATTGCGTTTTCCATGTTTCATTTGAGAATGAAAACGTTCCACAATCACAATGTAGTTAAAAAAAACTAAAATTACACAATTGATAATACCATTGTCAGCTCATGTGGTCGAGTAAAGCCAAACCATTTTTTACAATCCGTTCTGTTATTTTCTACCTTTATTCATTTTCCACGCGGAGGGCATCAACGAGGTTACAAAACTCATCTTTTTTAAACATCAATATTTAAAACAATATTGACGGGTTTTGGATGAAGTTTTACTGATATCGCCGCTTTCATTTTAAACACCCACGTTTTGAAACGTGGGTGTTTTGTTGTCGATGTCACATGCCTAGTGGCGGCCTCGAGGACACTTCAGGTCGTGTCGGGGCGTCCGGACATGTGGCAGTTCGCGACGCCGCGCGGGGCCGCCAGCTGGCCCGCGATAAGATAGCGCATCTTCCTCCTTGGGGCGGAGCGCGCGACCGGGCGCCGGAGGCGAAAGGACGCGCCTAGCACGCGCAGAGCAGGAGGCGGCGCCACTCTCGCGAGCGCGCGCGCCCGACCGTGCGCTCACGCACGCCGCTCAGCCCCGCCGCGCGCGCAGCCGCTAGCTACGCTGTGCTCCCTCGCCCGCGAATCCGGCCGCCGCCGCCGCCGCAGCGCGCTGCAGCTGGCGTGCGCTCGGCCGACAACCTACGCTGCGCTCGGCGGCTGCGAGCGGCCTAGCAGATGGACGCAGGCAGGCACGCGCTCGACGCTCGCACGCCCGCTCATACGTTCGTCCGCTAGCCAGTTTCCTCGCCAGATCGCCTGCACGTCCGTTAGCTCGTCGGTCTGCTCGCCCGTCAGGTACCCACATGGAGCCCCCCATACTAGCGTCTGGTAGCCCGTTTGCTCGCTCATCATTCACCGTGCTCACGCACCTACTCTACGCTTATCTCTTCGCCCATCTATTTCCTAAGCGTCCGTCTCTGACACTGGGAGACCGCTGATTTAGTTACTGCCTCCATATCTCGCCCCGCTCGCTCTTGTGTCTTTCTACCAGACTTCTATTCACATCACCACGTCTCGTATCTCCCACGACTTGCCTACTTGCTTGATTGCACTGTAAGTGCTCGCTAGGTCATTTCCTCAAGAAAATCCCAAGTCCCGCCCGCCCCCGCCCCTTCCTGCTCTTCTCACCCGCTCCAACTATTCTGTCCTACCTGCCCTCCTCGTCCGCCATACCCACTCCGCCCCCACCCACACGGAGGGGCCAGGCGCGACCTGCTCTGCCCGTACTCCCTGCTGTCCCCAAACGTCCCGCTCCGCCCGCTCCGCCCGCTCCGCCCGCTCCGCCCGCTCCGCCCGCTCCGCCCGCTCCGCTCCGCCCGCTCCGCCCCGCTCCGCCCCGCTCCGCCCGCTCCGTCCCGCCCCGCTCCGCCCGCTCCGCCCCGCTCCGCCCCGCTCCGCCCCGCTCCGCCCCACTCCGCCCCGCTCCGCCCCACTCCGCCCCGCTCCGCTCCGCCCGCTCCGCTCCGCTCCGCCCCGCTCCGCCCCACTCCGCCCCGCTCCGCTCCGCCCGCTCCGCTCCGCCCGCTCCGCCCGCTCCGCCCGCTCCGCCCGCTCCGCCCGCTCCGCCCGCTCCGCCCGCTCCGCCCGCTCCGCCCGCTCCGCCCGCTCCGTCCGCTCCGCCCCGCCCCGCTCCGCCCGCTCCGCCCCGCTCCGCCCGCTCCGCCCCGCCCCGCTCCGCCCCGCTCCGCCCCGCTCCGCCCGCTCCGCCCGCTCCGCCCCGCTCCGCCCGCTCCGCCCCGCTCCGCCCGCTCCGCCCCGCTCCGCCCGCTCCGCCCCGCTCCGCCCGCTCCGTCCCGCTCCGCCCCGCTCCGCCCGCTCCGCCCGCTCCGCTCCGCCCGCTCCGCCCCGCTCCGCCCCGCTCCGCGCCACCCCGCTCCGCGCCGCCCCGCTCCGCGCCGCCCCGCTCCGCGCCGCCCCGCTCCGCGCCGCCCCGCTCAACGCCGCTCCGCTCCGCCCCGTCCCCTCTGTCCGCGAATCACTAGCCCCGCCCTCGGGTCTCTCGCCTCGCTCGCCCCCACCCACCTTGCCCGACCCGCACCCGGTTCGCCAGTACCACCCGCCCCGCCTCGCTCCGGCCCGGCGCGCCCCCTCCGCCCCGATCCCCTGCCCGCCCCTCGCCCACCTCGCCCGCCCCCACCCACCTTGCCCTCCCTGCCCCCGGCTCTCCAGCCCCGCCAGCCCCGCCCGCCCCGCCAGTGGCGACCGGCCGAGAGAAAGTGGGCGCCCGCGGAGATACACGCGGCTGCGGCTGCGGCGAGCGCATCTTTCCGGCGCGGAGCGGTTGCGCAGCGCGCGGTCTGCGGGGCCGCGCGGGGGCGGCAGCTGCAAGTGGGCCACGCCACTGCAACGCGGGCCAGTCGCCAACTGCACTCGGACGCGCGGGACCTGGGTTCGAACCGGACGGCTTGCGGATCCCGGAACTCCAGGCCCGGTTTGGAAATCTCAACTCGAGCCAAGAGCGTTCTCACGCTCTTGAGCGCGTTATAGGTCACAGGGTGGAGTAATGCGGAGGACGAATGGTGTGATCGCTCCGCGCAGAATCAGATTTGTCACACGTGACAAAAACGACGGCATCATGCAAACGCAATTGTTTCGGCGGAAAATACTTGAGTGGGTGAAACAGTTCAAAGAAGGGCTATATCAGATATCGTCGGTGATATATCTAAAAAAAATAATTTTCTTTTAGTTAATTGAAAATATATATTTGGAAAAATGCATAATGATAATAGTAACATTTTACAAGCATTCGCTCCAGAAAATCCTATTCTCCACCATAATGATATTTTTCAGATACACAATTTTTCATGCGTACCGATGACATAAATATTAACGTATTCCTTTAGAAACCAATATTTAAACTAATGTCCCCATTTTGTGTATGAATGTTACGACCGTATACGACATGGACACGACCGTACACGACATATGAACACTTGTACGACGACCAAAGACATGAGCACTGCCTGATTGTCTCCACTGTTCTCAGATGCACGATCAGTCTCATTGTACCTCGCTTGTAAATACTTTGCGGAACCTATTTTACTCGAATAGCTTGTGCAGTAAAAGAAGAGAGCTATTCATACGGAATATATCCTTGGGTTTTAAAACACCAAGTTCAACAGTCAGTTCTCATGTCAACACCTGTCTATCTGACAGCTCCGATAACGTAATCAGCGAGCGACAGATACCGAGGCTCATTCTAAGAAATGATCGAGATTCTCCGAAGTAAGATAATAGTGCATTATTTGCTTATGACGCGATTTTTCTCACTAATTAACTAGACCTAGAGCGTGATAATTTGTGCCAAGAGCTAGTGGCAATGATGTTTTCTGAGATATACTGAAATTAAAATAAGATAGTGACAAAAATATACACGTTTTAAACATTTACGAGCGAGATGGGGACGAGCGGGGAGACTGATAAGGGAGAAACATGGAGAAAGGAGCAGTGATGGATGATGTTGAGGCCGGATGGCCGGGGATGGGCGGTGTGGAGCCCGACAGTATGTCGAGGATAAAATTTTCTTCCATTCTACAGCCCTTATTTCTTCAGTCAATACCCCTTTGGCGGGTCCGATGCTTCTTTTGAGGTTTTGTCGGTCAATGGTCAAATCGACGGCTTGGCCTTCAAACAATTTGTTTCTTTGGGGGTAAAACAGAGATTGAAATAGGAACCTATCTGTCTGTATGGGATTCATTATTTGCTCATATCTTTTCGATGTTTCGATATTTTTCCATTTAGAGAACATAATGGCAGGGAATCGACGTTTCGGACATGATGTCTTGTGACTCCTGGCGACACCTAAGAAATATCATTTCAAATTAAATTTGCTCCTGAATTTGGCAGACATTTCCTGTTTTACATCTATCGATTCCGCTGGGTAATGCAATTACTTTAGACAACACCAGTGGACCCGGCAATGCTTCGCTATTGAAATATATTACTCTTCACATGCTATGATTCTACTATGCATGGTCACGTGATTGTTAATCACGTTTAATCCTGCCCCCACCGTCGGGACTCGAACCTAGGAGCTGCTGGTAGGAGGAACCGCACTGACGTAAGCTGATGCCCTGAGACACCTCTCCCGGTGGGAAGAACCTCGATTTCGCCCAGTCCGCGCGGCGCCGGGGCCATCGCACGCCCGGGGCGTCGTTCGCCGCGGGCGGCGCGCGCTACCGCTGACCGGGTTAGCGCCGAAGTGGAGCGCCGGGGCGGGGAGGGGAGGGGCGGGGCCCGCGGGTCGCAGGTGCGGCGTTCGCGCAGGTGCTCCTCCTCCCCCTCCCCTCCCCTCCCCGCCCCTCGCACGGGGCTCCTCTTGCGGTGCGGAACCACCGGATCGGATTCGCGTTGCCCCGACACGCCGCCTGCGGCGCGCTCCGCGGCGCTTTGTGCAAACGCTCCAAGGCGCACCGCTGGCTGCGACGAGTCTTTTGTGTGGCCAGTTATGTTGCAGCCGAGGACTTTACGGCTATATAAGTCGGTCTACCTAGGGGAGTCGGTAAAAACGGGCTCTAACAAAGCAAGATCACCACCAGTTTTTCAGTCAGTGTTTTATATACTTTATTAGGTGCTACATTTTGAATCTACTATCACTGAGTGAAAAAAGGATGAAGTGTTTTTTTTTTTTCCACGATTGACCAAAACTTTCTCGCCATGTTAAGGTAATGAAGGCAAATTTACAGACGTAACAAAACTGTGACATACAAGCCATATCGTAAACAGGTTAAAATATTCAATAAAACATTTATCTCTTATTGGACAAAATTGATGCATCGGAAAACCAAATGGTATAAGTGCGAAGTGTGTGGATATAGATTTAGTGCAGATATGAACCTTCAAAGCGCAAAAATTGTTGTGGACTGGCATTGCCAATGGAAAGGTGACAGGTGTTAACATGTAACAATGAATAATACAAATGTTATCCAAGTTTAAATAAGTTCTGTAATCTTTGAATTCATTTTCCAAGAGTTGAAAAATGGCCACTTACAACCCCTGCACTCTCTACGCCATAATTTAAGTTTCCCTTCTTTCACCAATGATCCCGTTTGCCAAGAGCACCGCTGATTTTCCAAAGCCGGCGAACAAATGCCGCGAGGAATGAATCGAAATCAACGCAGCCCCGCGATCGGCGAAATCACAAGAGTTGCTGGAGAGTACACACCAGACCGACACAGTCCCATCCCCGCCCCGAGCCCCGCCCCGCATTCCTCCGCGAACTCGGGGAAGAAAAGGAAACTTGGGAAATTGGGCGATAACATTGCAGGTCGCGTCTTCGCAGCGGCGACGGCCCTTCTCTCCGGGAGGACGTTAATTTCAAGGCCACCGCGCGCCCGGGCCAAGGCACTCGCCAAGCAACCCCTGGCCGCCCGCCAGAGATCTGTTTCCGGAACTTTATTGTCTGACTGGAGGCTCCGCGCCTCCTTTCAGCCCTGGCGCCGGCGCCCGCGCCCGCGCCGGGCGGCGGGGGAGGATATGAGGACGCGGACGCGGAGGGGGGACCACTGAGGACGGGGATGGGGACGGAGTTAAGGGACGGATTTGTAAACACGGGACAGGGACGGATGCGAGGGTGGGTGGCGGAGACGGACAAAGGTGTAGGGATGGGCGGAGGCGGGTTCCGGGGCGGGACCGGGAGCAGTCTCTGGAACAGAAACGGAGGCTGGGGCAAGAGGAAGAACTGTGAGAGTAGAAACGGCAGAGGGTGCAGGGCAGGAGGAGCGTCGATGACGGAAATGGTCGGGGGATGGAGATAGGCACGGAGGTGAGGAGGGGCCGTGGTAGAGAGGGGGGCGATGGCAAGGTTCTGGACGCAGAGGAGGTGGTGAGGGGCTAGGGAAGAGAGGTGGAGAGGGACGAGAGAAGAGGTGGAGAGGGGAGAGTGGTGGCAAGGAGAGAGGGTGACGAGAGAGAGGGTGGCGAGGAGTGAGAGGGTGGAGAAGGGGGAGTGGTGGTGAGGAAAGAGGGGGTGGCGAAGGGAGGTAGAGCGGGGAGGCTTGAGAGGGCAGCGAGAGAGGCGGAAGCAAACTCAGTAAACGGGGTGGGGGCGGTGTGGGGTGGGGGCAGGGGTGGGGTGGCCCCGTGCGACAATATTTGTTGACTCTCCGTTGGCTCCCGGGTCGCAGGCATTCGCTTTGCTGGAGGTGCTCGAGGAAGGGCCGGATCCAGACATCGCTTCTGAACTTACGAGGCCGAAGGAGGAACGGGATATTGGGACCCCTAAAACGAACCTAAATTCGAAAACAGCTGATATTTTTCGTTGTTGAAATTCCTCGAATCCTGAGGATCGTTTCCAATATTACGAAGGACAAACTACAGATGGAACATGCCAATTCTGGAATCCTTGAATCATGTCAAAGATTCTATAGTTGAAAAGTTAACATTTATTTTTCTTCTTGAATCCCTTCGAGTACTGTGCCATCATTTCCAAACTTACGGCGAAGGAAGGGACGAAACAATACATTAAATTACGAATTGCTCGATTGGAAAATCTTTTAGACTGAGTAGAGAGGTGCACTCAGGATTTTTCTCTGGTAAATGGGGTCTAGGTATTGTGACCAGTCAACTGGATAGTTTCGTATAAATAATTTTTCATTTATGCTGAAAACTATTTTTAAACGTATTGGAATATAATAAATATGTATAACGAAAACACTATCTATGATCCGAAAAAAAATCTAGAATTAGGACGACAAAGCAAATCAGAGGCCTTTTATTTCTCGTGTTACGGTTTAGAGATCCAGATGACATTACCATTTGTAGTGTATATCGAGTAGTACATGGCCTGTGGCTGTGACAAGTCTCCTTATGTCATTAGTTCCTCCAATATATAGGATTTCCCGCCACAACTTCCTTATAGGAAACTCATCTTCCAGTAAGCCCGGAAAATATTTATAGCGTTCTTTCCCTACATTCGCGCTTACATTTTAGTGCGTGTTACGGAGTCGGCGGCGATGACGAATTGCACGAGTTTGAGCAAATGTATGAGGAAGTCACAAAGAATCTTTATTATTGGGTGTTAGAATGAGTTCCGTCTGGAATCAGCCGAAAAAACACGACATGGGTTAAAGGGTGAAAGAAAGGACGATTTGTGTTGGCGCAATAACACTCTCGTGCTACTCAGGTGCAAAGAGACCAACCCTCATCCACCTACATTTGGAAGTGTAATTAAGGAAAATTGCTTCAAAGATAAGAACCATTTTCGAGTCAGTTTTTTATTTGATGTTATGGATTAACGTATGAATTATTTTGATGAAAGTACTGTATGTGAATGATATTGGAACAATGGTGGAATGAAAGGTAAGAGAAACAGGAGAATAGCCAGAATACCTGAACCCAACCCGCTCTGCCCACCACAAAAACAACATCGAACGAATGGGATTTTTAAAAAACCCTGTTCCTAGTATCGGAAGAGAAGCAGTCTGACCGTTTCGCAACGGGTGGCCCCTCGTTCAACAGGACTGCGGAAATTCGGTGTTCCACAAGGTGCAGCATCAGCGGCGAGCGAACTGACCCGCGGCCTTCGATCTGTTGGTCCTTGCGCGATAGCGTGCCGGGGCGCTCACACGGCAATCACTCAGAGTCAGGCGCCAGATCGCATGTCTGGCGGACGTCCTTTAGCCTTAAATCCATACCCGCAGTCTGACCTCCACACAACGGGTCGACCCTCGTTCAACTGTCTTGTTCTCATCTCTCCTGAGAGTGGATCTGTTCGCGTCTGAGCTTCCAACTTCTTGAATCTTACCAATCATCATCTTTGATGCAACGATCTCCCATTGTCCGCCGCATACGAGCAAACCATGTACGTCTTGGTCTACCTCCCTTTCTGTACATTGGCACCTGGCACCTTACACATTTTTAATGGCCATCTTTCCTCCGACATTCTTCTAATAAGCCCGCACCATTTTAACATCCTTCCTTTGTACCCGCAATGACACCCATTTGCTGCTTCATATTTTAATTTCTGTCCTTCAATAGTACAGCGGAAATTCGGAGTTCCCCAAGGTCCAGCATCACAGGCGAACGAACTGACCCGCGACCTTCGACCGGCGTGTGTTGCGTCCCCGCGCGATGGCACGCGACAGCACGCCCGGGCGCTCGCACGGCAATTACTCAGTGTCAGGCGTAAGACACGCCATCGCATACCTGGCGGACGGTTAGGAAGCCAAATCACCGGGCGAAGCCAGGCGCCGCCGCTGGAATCTTGCGCATTCCCCCGCAGCGATCGCCTGCCCGACTGTCCGCGCGCGCGCGCAATCAATCTCGGGGGCGGCAACGAGCGCGTGCGAGTGGGAGTGGGAGTGGGAGTGGGAGCACGGTGCGTTTTGGAGCAGCAAGCGACGGGAGACCTCCAGGAATGGCATTGCATCCCGCCCGGCATCCAGTGGAGGGTCATCACAACATTTGGTAGTCAAGAGAAAATATTAAGTGTGGTGAAATACCTCCTACATTCTTTACGTCCCAGACGTAAAAGTACAGCTTGTCCTCCCGTCTTAAAATGTTACTACAGTATATGTATGTAAATTCAGTGGTAGAAGAGCAGGCACTATGGCCTGAGCCTCGCCATTAATAAAGGCATTATTATTATTATTATTATAATTATTATTATTATTATTATTTAAGATTCTTGCGAGATTAATACCAATTCAATTTCGATCCGGTTTATCGAAAAAGGGTCGGGCCGGAAACTGAGCAGATGGGAGAAAGGCACGGCAAGATGAAAGAAAACAAAAATTGATTGTGTTTTAGTGATTACGTGCGCATCAGCTACTAAAAAAAAAGAGGATCATTGGTACCGTAAGTTTAGTGCATGTTTTCTCCACGGGGGTATCTATGGTCTTCCCCTGCTCTATGGCGACTTCTACCGTCGGCTACCGACGTGGGCCTACCGTCGGCTAGAGGGGATTTCTACATTTATGTATCTTCCACCAGCGGGGCACCGCCCCAACCGGGATACGCTCTTAAGCGAAAGAAAATATAATGTAGCGGAGGTAACAGTCAAGAGAGCTGTTACAGGAACGCATGAGTGCTTGTCGTGTCGGCAAAGACGGAGTTGTAGTGGAACAACATGCGCAAAGGGAGAACATACGGTATACGAAGGTAAAAATACAAAAGGTATACGAAGGAAAGGGTCGGATGCGATAAAAGAAGGAGCACGGCGTAGAAGAGCAAGGTGTGTGTGTGTGTGTGTATGGGGCGAAGCGTGGTAGGGTAAAGCGGGACAGGGCATCACTCAGTCCGTGCGGGGACGGCGTGGGTGTGGGCAGAGCTAAGATGGAGATTGCGGAGAGGGTTGGGCTGGGTGGTGAGGGACGGCGCAGACCAGGAGCGGGGACGGCGTGGGTGTGGGCAGGGCAGGGGAGGAGAGGGGCTGGACAAGAGCAGGCGAGGCTGAAGATCGGGGGTGCGGATGGCGCTGGGCGGAGAGAGGAGGGAGGGGACGGGGAGAGAGTGGAGATGCGCTGGCCGGAGTGTGGATGGAAGAGTCAAGAAGGGAGCGGAGACACCAGGGCTGGGCAGGGCGGAGGTGAAGAAGAGGTAGAGAGGGGCTGGGCGGGGAAGTAACGAAAGCAGGGACGGGGCGGGGCTCTGCAAGGGGCTGTACAGGGCTGACGGGCGAGGCTGCCGCGATGCGGAGGTGGCCGAGAGGAGGGACAGCTGGTCAGACAAGGGAAAGCGAGGCGGGGGTGATACTGGGACGAGAGAGGAGGGACACGCCGTTCTAGAAGTGGGGACGGATCTGAGCTCGGCAATGAGGAGGCGGAGAGGGGTTGGGCGGGGCTGAGGGGTGAGGCGGGGGTTGCGCTGCGCATAGAGAGAGGAGCAATGGGCCGTGTTTGGAGCGGGGAGGTAGCGGGTTGGAAGCGGAGCGACTGCAGATCGGGGAGGACGTGGCCTGTGATGTCCCTCGTGTGTGTGTGTGTGTGTGCAGCCTGTGTGGACGAACGCGCGTGTGCTTGCCTATCGTGCGCGGCGCACGCGCGTGAGGCGGGCGGGCGGGCGGGGCGTGCGCGGGCGATAGCGCGGACGCGCAGCTGCGCCGGCCGCTCACGCAGATGGGCTGGAGCGCAGCCAACCGCCCCCTCCCCTGCCCTGCAGCACGGTGTTTCCAAGGCCCCAGGCCGGGCAAAATATTTTTTTTTTTCGTTCAAAACAGATCAATTTGCATCAATCACCGGAGAATCAGATTTTACTTACGCTTATGCAATATACACTTTGCAATGTTTACTCACATTATTCGCGTATGGGCCACTACTGACCACGGAACACATTTCTCTCTCCGATGCCCAGTTGTATTCTATCCTGGAGAGATCAAAGTGTGGAATTATGGGGGATCAACCTTTCGGCTGCATTCCTTAGTTAAGAAAAGGTTGTTAGCCTTGAATATCAATTAGGAGGGGATAGAATATTATTATTATTATTATTATTATTATTATTATTATTATTATTATTATTATTATTATTATTATTATTATTATATTATTATTATTATTATTACTAGCAGTACTAGTTGTACTAGTTGTACTAGTAGTAGTAGTAGTAGTAGTAGTAGTAGTAGTAGTAGTAGTAGTAGTAGTAGTAGTAGTAGTAGTAGTAGTAGTAGTAGTATTGTTATTGCAATCTTTATTGTATGTGAATTTTAGGAATTTCTCGTATTTCATGTCGAAACGTTGTACATATATATTTTTAAAAACACGAAATAATTTGTACAGGAACAATACAGTTCTCTATAAAGAAAGGGCGAGAAAGTAAAATTAATATTGTACAATAAAAGTCAGTCATGTTCAACCTCAATATTTGAATTTTGTGAGCTAATTGTGTAGAAGGCTCACGAACTTGAAAAATTCTCGTCCTCCCAATAGTCTACTATTTTGAGCCTATGATCACCCTATCTACAAACCTGCAATCGTCAATTACGCTTCATCGAATCAATACATTAGAAGCACACGGTGTAAATAATTGTAACTGACATTTCACGTTTCGCAGAGAATGAAACGTCTGATTTTACTAGCGAGTGGCTCAGTTGTAACGAATGGCTGAATGATCATCATCATGTGTTGTCTGTTTTTGAAAATACTCTACTTCGATTGAAACAGTATATCTTCAAGATAGCAAGCTAGCAGGTGAGGGGGGGACACTGTCATCCAATCGGCAGCTTCAATATCACTAATTTGAATCGTAACGAAGTACGCGATTGGACAACAGTTTCCCCCTCTCATGGCAGCTCGTGACCTTGAAGAGATCTTCGTACTACTTCTGACAGACTAATTGTGTCCGCATTTTCTCCCAACCGGACCACAGTGTGCCTCTGGCGCCGCCGACGTGCCAGCCTTTTTACTAGGTCACTTCGAGCCCCCTCTTACGCCCGCTTTTTAGTGTTTACGACTATGCACCGCGCAGAGCTGAGTTCCATGGTATTACTCGGGCCGCCTCTGCCGACGACAAATACTCACCTGCGACCTCTCCGCCCCGGAGCTTTTGGACTTGTCCCGTACGTCAGGGGCGTAACATCGCTCGTAGCTTTACAGTTTTACACTCGGCGACACGGTGCTTAGAAAGGTTTTCTAACATTCTCACATTTTACCAGAACAGAGCAACGATAAAAATTTATAATTTGTCCCTCACTTCGTACGGTGAACTGAATTTGGCTTCGCACTAAAGAGATATACCGAGGATTGTGAGAATTTCATACACACGATTGCTTCTCGTCATACAATATAGTTTGGGAGGAAGAATAAAATAAACATATCCGGGATCATCTCTGATGTATATCTTCCATGACAGTGTATAAAAAAGTCATTTTTGGTCACACCTGTGCCTTCCCCATAAAC
This sequence comes from Gryllus longicercus, assembly GCA_038098605.1. Classification (NCBI taxonomy): domain Eukaryota; kingdom Metazoa; phylum Arthropoda; class Insecta; order Orthoptera; family Gryllidae; genus Gryllus; species Gryllus longicercus. Next base: position 37,219 of record JAZDUA010001190.1, read on the forward strand.
TATTAGCAGGCGCCAATTAACTTCCCTCAGTTGTTCAACGTGGTATCGTCTCGCGTTCGGTGTCGGTGGCAGTTGATGCTCTTCATACATCGCGCCAAGGAAGACATTTGGGTGGCATCAGGAGACCGACGGATGTGCTCAATCGATTAGGCACCAGACTCGCCAACTCCACGGGCGGTCCAGTGAATATAATTTGTCTCCCAAGCCTCGGAAGTCTTAACTCCCAACTTAAGATGGTTTTCTTCCGCGGTGGATCTCTATTTAATTTTTTCTTCCATTCCACTTTCTAATTTACGCACCCCAACATAGAAGCGCCGTAAGAGCTGTGTCTCTAGGATTTCCTGCACTTTCTTCGGTTGGTTGGTTGTTAGGGATTCTAGGCGCGTCAACTGATAAGGTCATTAGTCCCATAAGTGTAGTGCAAAATGTTTTTCCTCGGGAGGTAGCGGTGTTCTTTCTCCGCTGGATGGCGAGATCCGGCGCCGAGCTGTCGGGTAGCGAGGTTTCCCACAACCAGGTATCTCCTACCAGCGGGCAGCGCTCCAGTCGGGACAAGCTCTGATCTCCCGACCGGTTTCCCGGCACGCATAGTGCATGTTCGTGTGCGTGTAAGATAAGGGGTGAGGTCAGGACAAGGAAGAGGCAGGAAAGAATGCGCGCGGTCCGTTTGTTAGAGTACTGCTTCGGCATTCGCCTGGGGTTGTTAGGAGAAACCACAGAAAACAACGGATCAGAGCAGCCGACCGCTAGAAGTCTCCTCCGAACAGCGACTGAATTCGACCTAGCGACAAGGTAGTGTCGAAACTCTTGCCACCGTCAGGACTCGAAACCCAGGACCTCTCAGTCAGAGACAACGCAGTGACATCAGTGGATGCCCTGAGCCACCTTTCCTGGTTTCAGTTATAGTTTCTTTCTTCGCAGTGAATGTCTATTTAAACTTGTCCGCTCTTCCATTTTATAATTTACTTGCATCTTCCCACGCGAACGTAGGCCCGAAAGACATGTGTCTCAGGGCTTCCCCGCAATTGGTGCGAGGCCACCTTCGTTCGTTATTCTGGGTGCCGCCGCGAGCTGTTTCGGCGCGCGGTGAAATCAGAGCACTGAGTCAACGCAGGTTGCCGCGCGCCACGGAAACGTGCTCCGACTGCGCCAAGCAGCTCAGCAAGACTCGCTCGGCCACAACCACTTCCGCACACACCTCGCAAGGCCGGAGTTCAGAAACCGCAAACAACCCGCCCCCCCCCATCCCCCCACCCGGACCAGGTCCGCGGAGCAGAGTCGCTGCGAAATCAGTCCTTGGGAGCTGCGAAACAAATTGCAGAGTCCGGTTACGAACACTCATCCCAGGTGCAAAAAAACACGAGTACGAGAAAAGTGTTTTGTATCGCGTATGCCTGAGAATGTGTGAGAGGCTGCGTAAGTGATGTGCAAAGAAACTTGAACGGTAGCTGTTAATTCCTTTAAATAATCCAATATTTTTGTTCGCGTTAATGTTTCGCGATTACTTGTTAGAACAGAAGGCGAATACAAAATACGTGAAAAAAGTAGCTACGACTCTGAAATTTTCCATCCCAGTGAATTAAACTGAATTATCATTTAAGCACGTTGCGAATTAGATATTATTTGAATTAAATATCCAGTCACTAACGGAAAAATTAATTTTCCAATGCTGCCTAGTAGCTACTAAATCAGTCTTTGGGAGCAGCGAAACAAATTGCACAGTCCGGTTACGAACTGTGCAATTACACATCCCAGGTGGAGAAAAAAAGAGCACGAGAAAAAGGTTTGTACTGAATACGTTTGACAATGAGTGAGAAGCTGCGTAATTGACAAGCAGTGACACTTGAAGGCAGCTGTTGTTCCCTTAAATAAATCCAACGTTCTTGTTCCCGTTTAATGTTTTGCGATTATTTGTTACAAAAAGAGATTCCAAAGTACATTAATAATTAGCTACGACTTTGAATCTTTACATAAATTAAACTGAATTACCATTGAAACACATTGCGAATTTGATATTGCTTGAATTAAATTCTCAGAATGTTGCTGAACGGATTAGATAAAAATATGCAGAATTGATTGAATATTAACGCACTCACCACTGATGCAGCGAGATTAGAAGAAAACCAGAGACAGCAACTCACCTACAACAAAAAGAATAAAATAGAAAAATTCATTTTCAGAAAAGTAAAAGAATTCATTCTGATTGTAAATATGACATTATTTAATTGAAATTACACGAAGGGAATGCCTGCTTTACCATGGACCCATATCATTTTCAAAATAAATATTTCGATAACTTGCAGCCAGCCAGAAATTACTTGCACCAGTCACTATTGAAAATCCTCTTCAGAAAACAAAATTTCAGAAGACGCAAAAAAGTTGAACAAATTATAACAACAATTTCACCAAATAGTAAAAGCACTGTTTTATCCCCGAAGGCCCCATAACATGTCCATTTTGAGGATAAATAAGGGGTTATGATGCATAAATCTTGATCTAGACCGCCATGGAGAAACGTAATTTACTTGTATTAATAGTACAATAGTGGTTAGACTTTTTTAGAAGTTTACGACCTACGTGATTTCAAAAACCTTTCAGGGTTATTTTTTACCTAAGCATGTAAATAAATACCCATTGCAGGTTCAGTTTATACTTTGACACATTTATTACAATATTATGTGAAATGACAATGTGCATCCACATCGAACCTGATTCGCATGATAGAAACAGCTGCTTGAAACATGTGTTTCTGTGATAGTACATAGGAATATTTCCGTAATGAACACCCCTTTGAACCAGTCTCTTTGTGAGTGATATTCCAGCAATCCATACTGTACGCATACATATATACATACACACATAGTCATACATACCTCGCAAGCCAATGATTTACAGAGTTTCAAAACCAAACCAAGACGTTGCAGTGTCCTCACGTCCATTTTATTCGTTTGATTTACGGGATTTACACATGCAACATTGCATCCTGCATTGTATCCTGCAGATTCTATTTTCTCACAAAAAGCGAAAATATGAAAGAGTGGGTAAGGGTTTTAAAAGCAACTGATTATTCAGGAAATTCTACAAACATCGACGTACTCGTACACATATTTTTTCCTTAAAATACTTCGAACAAAATTGTGCGCCAACAAGTAATCATGAACACTTATCCCTTCAACAAGTTTTCTTTCCCTTGAAGAAAACCTCCAAATGAAAGTAACCCCATACAATCCTTATTCCTTCACATGAAACGAGTACTTTCCTTCAACTCGTAAACAATAGCAGCTTTCGATGGCTTAGCCATCATCATCGGTTTTCTGATGTATGAAAGCCACAAAAACGACTTAAGCCATCGAAAGCTGCTATTGTAATAAACAATATTGTTGGCAATGACGACTCTCATAATTACTTCATTGTAAATGCCAACGAAAACTCACAACAATACCAATATTTCCTTGGCCTATTACCCTCCACTCTAGCGAAAACATGGCGCGACTTTGCGTGAGCAACTGACGGTTTAGCTTTAATAGCCTGTGAGTCAAACGCAACGTGATTGCATTTCCTAATCACTTCCTAACGTCCGCCAGTAGAGAGAAGCTTCCTGCCAAGGCCAACGTGTCAGGCAGTCGCTATTCAATGCATTCCAATTGCGACTAGAAAACAACTAAACAAGAAAGCGACTCCTAGCTTTCAGGTTGAGAATTTTTTTACATTATAATGAAAAAATTATTTCGATGGCATGAAATGATATCATTTTCAAAATACGATCATCGTGAAAAAACAAACATTTTTATCAATTAAAACTAGGGACAACTATTTGTAGTTTATGCAATTAGTTTACAATGTTAAGCTTTATTGCATGAATACATTTTTGAAAACGAGCGACGTTAAAAGCGAATTTTCAAATATTTATGAATGCAATAAAGCAACATTATAAACAAGTTGCATACGCCATTTTATTGTATAACATCATTATAAATTTACAAGAGAATCAAACTTAATTTTGCGAAACAACTTTCTTGTGACGTCTTGGGTATTTGACATCTGTCCAAGATAACTGTGGTCGGCTGTTCCATTTACCTCTACATCCCTACGATTCATTCACTGCAATTGGCTAAATGTATGATGACGCAATCATTCGTTCCCGGATGTGATATGTCATCATTTGTGCCGTAAAATGCCCGATTATGAAAGATTTCTTGCAACAGAAAAGGTCGTTTATAATGCTAGTATACAAAAAAATATATTATGTGGATCTTGACGTAAACAACGGTTTAATCTCTAAAGAAAATTTAAAATCTTTTTCCTCAGCTGAAATTTTATTTCTTAGAAATGCCGTAAACTATCATTAAACATAAAATGATGACCGAGTTACTTTGGAGTATGCAACCCACTGCAGCATGCATCGTACAATTTTGAACGATTATTTCGTCACCGCCCCTGCCTCTGTCAATCTACTACCATGTAAACCCCTTGCCTGCGTCATCCTCGTCCCGCAGCGTATACACACACCCGCCCTGTTTCCCGTTGTTTGTAAACACTTCCCCGCGCGAACGCAGCAACTCTATACTCTGGGTCATATACAGCCGCTCTGGCGCTGCCAAGAAAAATGTAGCGGGCGAGGCGAGGCCGGGGACGAGGATGGCGGGGGCGGGGCAGGGGCGGGGCGGGGAGGGGAGGGGGGGAGAGATCATCACCCGCCAGGCGGTAACGGCCGAGCTGCCGCCGAAGGGGGAGGCGCGGCATGGCGGGGGGGAGGGAGGGCCCGGGGCACGTGCGCAGCCCAGGCGCGCCGGGGGACGGTGTCCGGGGGGCCACAGATGTTGCACGCGGCCGACGCCCCCACAGAAAACAAACGCTGCTGCACACTCACACACGCACACGTACACACACAACGGCAAGAACTCACTACGACGCCTCGCTGGATCTTGCACTCGGATAGTAGCTCTTTCTATGCGCGTGCCCACGGGATATTTTTAAACAAAATTTTGGATTCGTTTATAAATATGCGATGATGCTGTCATTACTCAATCGCTGAGCGTCGGCGAAGAGACAATCGTACACCTCTGATGCCCTCCTCTATCCTGGGCAGAAGCTCGCGAACTCGCGTACTATTCGCTTAGCAGCAGTTTGGTCCTCGCCGGATATCGCACTCCATTGGACGGATCTTTCTGTAATCTCTACATACAGTTAAACATTTTCAAGACGGAACGTTTTTAATGCGCGAATCTGTCCAATGTGAACATAAACCACGGTCCTGACAAATGTACACTCTGAGGTATTGCATTGTGTAATCTTGTCTATTGCGGGGAGAAAATTCTGGACCCTTGAGATTTCGCAATGAACAAGTTTTAATGTACTATGTATGTTATACTTGACCTGCAGGGATAAATACGACTATGCACGAGTTCGGGGATCACGTCCATTATTAAATTTAAAAAAAAATGTTAAATTCGTATATTAATATTTAGTGTGGTAAGCGTAGTGCTTGTTGTAGTTTGCGAAGTGTTGTTCCTCCCGACCTTAAATGACGGCTAGTGGGTTTCCCTCCAATATATTCCCACGTGGAACAAGGTCTAGCAAGCGCCCGTCAGGCCTCATGTATGGTATGGCCGTTATGTAGCGTAGTCCATTTCTATCTAAGAGAGAGACAGAGATGTGAGGAGGGGTGACAAGGAGGGGGGGATGAAGCAGACGAGGAAGGAATGATAGTGCGCGGTCCGTGAGCTGTTTGTTAGAGTCCTGCTCTTGCTCTACTTTCGTCTTTCTTTCGGTCATTCACTTGAGCACAATTGGAATTTGGCACTGAAGGTTAAGTAAGATGATTATCATGGCAAAAGCGCTTAGAAGGATGGAGGACGCGAGAGGACAAATTGCAATCCCATGTGAACATCTCAAGCTGGGTGTGCACATCTGCCATCTGACCTTGTGCGTCCTTGCTGAGATCAGAAAGAATAATAAAAATGAAAGAGAAGTACAAAAGAAGAGCTGAGTAAAAACAATATTAAAAACAATATTATTTATGACTCATTTGGGGAGAAGAAAAACGACATATTACCGGTTCGGGCAGACAGTATTTTTCAAAAAAGGAGAAACGGAATATCAATAAAGCCACTTGTCTTGAAGGAAAAGACTCTCATTAATATCAGTTTCATAAAATTCTTCGTTAATTTTAATAATACTTCATACCGTATTCTTTTTATACCACGAATAAATCGTAAAACCTCAAAATGATTACAATAATGTCAGGTAATTTAGCTTATGTCAAGAGTGCGTCAAAGAGTAAACGTTGCATTCGCTGTTAACAACCGATGCGACGCGGCTGCAGTGCTTCGCACAGCCAGACCTCTTGTCTCCTCTCCCCTCGTCCCCAACGCCCCGACTCGGTTCGTGTCCTGCGGAGGCCGTTTGTGTCTCCGCTCTGTGGGAAGAGGGTCGTGTGAGCATAACGCGACAGCATTCTGCAGGTAAATGCTACACACCCATTCAATTTCTTAACAGACATCCGGGAAACCCAATGAAAGCGAGAGCGTATGTAAGAATGACACTTGAAATATACGACTTTATAACGTGATAAACAACAACTTTAATGTAAACGTCATGTGTTACGTTACAAACGGGAATATATTTTTGAAAAAACAGAAAAATTCTATATAGAATTTTCACGGAACTGAATTATGTTAGGTTATCATTATATGTTACTTGAACGAATATGGGAATAATTTATTTACATTACGAAAGCAAACAGGTTTCTAAGTTTCCAGAAAAAAACGTTATTGAAAGAACACGCTAGCCATAACTCAAGAATGGAATTAATTCTAAAACTCCCACTAGCAGCATAGCCTTTTTCTATTCTGACGATCACGATATTCCTTTACCGCTTTTTTTTCATTCCCCACTCTTACACAACAAAATGCATTCTCAAAATAACACACTAAAGTGAGAGCGTTAAACATTTAAAATACCTCATTTAAGAAATGCAAATTTTAAACATTAAAATAAAACAAAATACTTCCCCGTTCGACTTTCGAGATTTTTGAAGGGAATTCATTTAGCCAAAGAAGGAAAGAAGGATGACAGAGAGAATTCAGAGAGGAATTTAAGGGAAAAAATTAGGGAACGAATGGGCGAGAAAAATTATAAGAAATAGTATTTCTGATAGGCAGAGTGCATAATGCCAAATAAAAAGGAATGCAATAAAAGGAGAGAAATTAGAGATGATAATGAAACACATAAATCATTTCATAAGTTATATCAGAATATGGATTCGTAGAAGGCAATATTAACATTCTTGTATTCTTCGTACAATGTTATGTACTGCTCAGGAAAAAGAATCGATATTTTGAGAGAAAAGCGCTGTGAGAAGTTTTCACAATATTTTTTTTTATATTTCCAGAGAAGTTTAAATCAACGCAACATTTACACATTTCAAAAGGCATCTGGAAACTGTCAGTCAGACCATAAAGCGCTTCGATGTAGGTGGTGATTTCGGGTTCGAATACCGAGCCGCAAGCGAAGTTTCTTCAACATGTAAGTATACAGCACAAGAAACGTAATTCAACTACAGAAGTGACGAAAAAAGCGTGAGGTGTTATTAGGACACAAGTCGCAATATAAAAACATTGCGTGACCGTTAGAATACGAGAAAGTGGTATGCGTTGGTGCAGCACCACGATTTATCTTTTTCACGGCGAAGCGTACGTAAAATGACACGGCCACCAGCGCGACATTGAATCTCTGCCTCGCGGTGTCCGCTGCAAACAGGTTTCGCTGAAGAGTCACCGCGTGGCGTCGTGGGGAGGACTAATCGCGTGGAATGGCGTTGCGCAACTGGGAGCGGCGCCGTGGCACGGGGCGGCGCAGCCCATGACGCCAGCGCCTCAAACACCGCCTACGCGAGGATGCCGCACCCAGCCGTGCGGTGCACGATGCACCACGCGCCCGGGAATACCAACAGCCTCCTTAAAGCCACGTTTAATACAAATTAAACTAGTGGAAATGCACGACATACCAGACGTGTTCCTCCTCTTAGGGACCGTCCATAAATTTCGTAACGCAAATTTCGAGTACACACGTAAGCTTCCGCGGCACGAATCCCTAAATTCTTGGCTATCCGGGAGACGCCGCGGCGTTGGCTGAGAAGCCGACGTTTCGCCTGACATGACGCAAGCTTCCTCAGGGCAGTGAGGAAGTAAATTTCCAGTATTTTGAATACACCCTTTAGCACCTTTTTTGAGATACAATGACTTGCGTGTTGTTTTTTTTTACAACAACCATGATTTTTGGCATTACTATTTTTAATAAGTATCATTTCATTCTGTTCTATTTTATTTGAGTGTTTTACATAACTACGAATAACCAAAAACTACTGCTAAAACAGCACGTAGTCTCGCCCTCATTTTCACGCAAAATAGCGGGAAAAGTACGCAAATTTTCGACAAATTGTACATGAACTTATTTCAAAATCTATCATTAAGAAACAGATTTCATGAATGAGAAAATAATCTATATCTTCGTAATTGCAGTTGTATGAAGACGCCAAAACAGTTCTGAATATTTGCAATCTTCGAAAAATCTGAATTTTGAACACGTAAATGGGATGTGCATTTGCTTAAACGTCCTTCACACTATCCAACAAAAAATTAAAACGATGGAGCCAATTTTTTCAAACTTTGAAAACGTGCCAGGAACTTCGTGCAAAGTTCGCACGAAGATTAAAATATCGGTTTCAAATTCATAGAGCCGCGACATATCCCAGAGCAATTGGCAAATATCAATGTTGAAGAAAATCGGGTGAACGGTTCAGCCGCTAGCGTTGTTCACATACGGCGAGCGCACAGACGCTTTGCCGTCCAATCGATTTCTAGGTATCAAGGACCCACCAAACATGGATTATGGCTTCGCCCCGTGTTAGAGGATATTTTTTTCTAAATTTAGTAACTGGATTTATACACTTTTTTGTTACTTTTCGTACTTAAATGACCAGTTGGACATATTAATACCAGAACACGCTCGTAGCAACATGTACAACAGAGACACCTTTACTCCCAAATTTCTCTTTCGCACCTCCACAAAGAGTTACTATAACAATGAAGAAGTATCAATAAACGAATACCTAGAAGGAATTTTCCTCTGAAGCCCAACATTTCATGTAATTATGAAAAATGTTCCCCTGGTGTACACTTCAGCGCAAGCGCTCGAAAGTTATGGAAAAATCTCTATTATCAATATTATAATGTTCCAATATTAACTGTGTATTTACAATTTTCCAAAAATACAGAGTGTTCGCTGAAAAAGGGACTTCCACCATTTTTTAAACGTCCTTCGATCAATCCGAGAAAAATGTGGACCCATCTGACAAAAAAATTAAAATCAGTAAAAAAGTAGTAAAGTAGTACTCAAGTAAAAAAATGCGCAAAAACTACTACTTTAAAAAAATAATTTACATAACCTAAGATTTATTATTTTGTCGTTTACGCTTTTTTAGTAACCGCTACATTAACATATTATTATACAAAGGTTTGCATAATTTCGACAATCAATAGCCTTTCATGCCTGTTTTGATACGAACAATGGTAGATCTATTGAACATTGTTGGGGATAACACAGTATAGGGCTACATACAGGAAGTAGGAAGCGAAACAAACTGAGGTATAATGGCGAGTTGAGCAAATGATTGCTGACAACACAATAGGTCATTTAGTGGCGTTTATTTATGCACGATTCGAAATTTGGAATGTTCATATATTCTTCAATGATTATTCAACAGAACCTCATGGATATTTGATAACTGAAATATTCACTGGTATTTTTCATCAAAGAATTGCCAATTATTTAAAATTAACTGTTCGTTGCACGTTTAAAATATAATTCAGTGGAAATGAATGTTTGCTTACTAATTTGTGAAATGTGAGATATTCACTAATGAGATAGTTAATGTATATTTCGTTCATTGCGAGCCACTGTTGTTTGTATGCATTTCCTATCTATTGTGATTGCAAAAAACGCATTTCAGATTAATTGACTTTTTAGGGCGCGTCATCTGCTAGGGGCCTGGTAGTAATCCTGGTCACTTTTATTTTAGAAAATGCACAACTTTAATTAAAACCCTTGTAATACGTGTGTAGTACATTTATTTTCAATGGATGAAACTCATCTGGTGTTTAATTCAAGATAAAAATTTATTTTCATTACAATAATTTGGTAAGAATGTTAGATAATTGTGAAATGCCTAAAAAATAAGAAATCTTCACAATATATGAACGAGTAAGGCAATTCTGAAACAAATATGTAGTATAAGAATGTTAAATCACACCGAATGTGAAAAACGAATTAACATGCCGCTTAATATCAATGTTTTGTACCATATTTAGCTAATAACATTTTTCATCCTTTGTTTCATCCGTACAATGTTCCTTTATTGATACTAGTTATAAACGGATTATCCCGAATCAAATGCGCAATAAATTTATTGTCGCAAAAAAATAGTGAACACAGAGTGCCAACAGGGAGCCCACAGCACGTTGACATATTGATTGTGTCGTGTACACATGGCATTTAAAGCGGATATACTATCCCAATCGTATAAGAATGCACCCACTCTGCAGTAGGGATAATTCCAGACTTCTCAAGAACATGTGTCTTTTCTGCCCAGAACATATAATTTGCATTCGCACGTTGCTTTAATTTCAAATACATTATATGTACTATTCAGAAGGAGTTTCTTTATTGCATAAAATCAAACAGTATTACGAGTAACATATTTAACTTCTCTTAGTTATTAGTCTCTCTTTATTAACAGTATTACGAGTAACATTTTTATTCAACTTTCATTTTATTCAACAGTATCGCCTCCAATACTTCCTCTGCTATCCCTAGCTTATCTTTCATCCCCCACATCGGAAAACTCCGGCAGAACTGGGAAAACGACAGGGGAGGGAAAGGGAAAGAAAGAGAGAGAAGAGGAACAGAGAAGGGGAGAGATACAGGAGGAAGGCAAAGTGAAGGTGTGAGATAGAGGATAAGAGAGAGAGAGAGAGAGAGAGAGAGAGAGAGAGAGAGAGAGAGAGACAGACAGACAGACAGACAGAGATGGATTGAGACAGATAGGACAAGGACAGAAAGTGAGAGACTTAAAAGGAGAGTGTGAGAGACAGATCGAGTGACAAAGGAGAGGAGACAAAGGGACAAGAGATAGGAAGAAAAAACGGCACAGAGGGAGAGAGTGTTGCAATGGTAGTTCACCGGCTTCGGCCCAAAATTATTAAATTTCTCCCTTCCATCACGCACTCTTCCTCGCAGCGCAGAATCGCCGCAATCCCGCTTCCCGCACCACCGCCGCGAGCAGCGCTTGTGAGCCGGAAGCGGCCTAATTATCAGCGGGCGCGCATTCCTCGGCTTCCGGCGGCGGCGGCGGCCGGAATCGCCCTTTCCTCGTTTGAGCGGCGCTGGGCGCACGCGACCACGCGAGGCCACGCCTCCACCCTCGCCCCTCCTCTCCCCGCCGTCGCCCCCGCCATCGCCCCTGCCCTCGTCCTCGCCCCAAACCTCAACCCCTCCCCATCCACGCCCTCTCCCCAGCACTTGCCTTTGCCCCCGCCCGCACCCTCGTCCCCGCTCTAGTCCTTGTCCTCGCCCACACCCTCACCCCATCCTCACCCTTGCCCCAATACTCGCCCCCACCCTCGCCCTTGACCCCAACCTCACCTTCGTCCTCACCCCCGCCCTAGCCCTAGTCCTCGCCCTCGTCCTCACTCTCGCCCCCACCCTCACCCTCGTTGCTGCACCCCGGGCTGTTCTAGAAACGTTCACGACAACGGCATTCAAACAGCGCGCGTACAAACACGGCGAGTTCAATTTGTTAATAAATTTGAAATTAGAGTACACTTACAAAGAAAGATAACACTGTCAAACGAAGAGTAAGAGGCATATAATACGTTGCCTTGTGACAGAATGCATTACCATACATTAAGATGCTGATATTTTGTTGTATGAGGTACAACGGTTGGCTTTATAGTTTGTGTGTATGGTAATACATATGGTACAACGTGAGGCAATTGAAACGCCAATCCCACGTCAATACGGGCGAAATTGTGCCACCGTGTGTGCCGGGCAAGCAACGCCAAGCGCATCACGTCGTCGTTCCCCGTCGCTCGAGCACTTCCGCGGAAGGCGTTCTCTTCGCAGCGCCGAAACGGATGCCCCGAGCGTCGTGAGTGTCAACAGTTTGTTGGCCTTCTTCTGAATGGGACTATCCTTACGAATTCGAAGAACGGAATACCACACATGATTTATTAAAACAACGTAACAGCCCCTTCAGAGATACAGAGGCAAATTTGAATCATCGTGTATACGTATTTCAAATACCTGCATGAATTTTTGTTTCATGACGATTTACTAAACTTACATGATTCCCTTATCGAGCTGAATTCGTAACTTGCAGGTAACGTCTCAGGATGAGTCACCAGGTGAGACACACATTTACATTGTAAAAATACTCTTAACGGGCGCTAACGACTTTCTTTTTTTTCATTGAACCCATGAGAAAATGCAGGAAAGGGGGAACCACGCAAGCGCTGTAAGCAAAAGTAGGCTTCGTCCTATCGCTGTACCTCGGTTTGTATTTATCGACTTCCGTGATTAGATTTATTTAGTCAAAAAACAGTAAAAATTGAATTTGACATATGGGTAAGAAAATCATCTACACACGTTTTCTTGAGTTCCAGAATTCCTTACCATCATTTTGACTATATATAGTTGAAAGATGAGTAAAAGTTAAAGATCAATAAATAAATAAAAATTAAAAAGCGCTAGATTAACACAAGTTGAAAAAATTATTGCAGTCAGAATGACTGCAACGTGCGTCCACTTCACAGACGGACGAATTACACCAAATAACTTGCGGGGAAAATCTGCTTTCTTTGGCATATAAGTCTTATTACAGCTTCAACTAAGCCTCATTAACTTCTTGGTACCGTTATTCGTAACGAGATTTTGAGGTTCTGTGAAAAACAGATGGTGAAGCTGAAGTTGACTCGATTTCAGAATTTTAAATGTATTTATTGTGTTAAAATCTCCAAACTCAAATGCATAACTCAAATGAACGTTTAATCTGGATGGTATATTGGTGACTGTTGGCAATATTCCAAATAAAAGGTTAAAACGTGTTGTTTTGGCAAATATTATTATTTATTGTAAAAGTATCTCTCGATTTTCAACAGCAGTCGTTTTCTGGCTTTCGAACTGGAGGTAACGGATGATGGTGGCTAGGACATCAAAAGATGCTATTTAAATGTTGACCACAACAATGCCTTATATTATTTTATTTAATCTGATAAAACAAATCAATATTACTTTGTACATACATATGTACATATGTTAACACAACAATGATTATGTTGATATGAGCCTTGGATTTCAAAGCATGCAAAAGAAAAACAAAACTTGATAGTCAAAAAGGTTAACTCAGTCGACCTCACCAGAACCGTCACATCCATCTGTGAGCGTGACATGACCTGGGAAACCTCCTTCCCACTCTCCCTGCCACTTGCCCCTCAGGCAGCGAGAGGTTAATAAAAACATGGTCGGTGTGCGAACAGCGGCGCAGTGGGACAGACGCAGTGGGACAGGTGCAGAGGCGACAGTGCAGCGAAGCGTCCCCACCCCTCGTACGGATAATTATCTCCTTCCCTCTCCACCCACGAATCATTATGAATGTAATTCTTAGCGAAATGAATGTCCCTTAAATTTGTTTTGGATCAACAAGTGGTCACTAGGGAGAGATCTAGAAGCTAAACACCCACATATGACTCCGTGTTATTTATTTACTTTTCCACGACACAACTCCATTTTGTTTTCTTCCTGGGTCTTTTTCCAGCTTCAGGGGATGCTCATTTCAACTATCCGCGCCGGGTACCCACTATGGAGATACATAGTAACATTTACACTGGACCTTGACAAATTTGCGGCATGATCAGTCTGTGGTCAGCAGACTGACTTCGCGACAACACACATGACAAAGACAACGAACAACCAACCATCCCCAAGGCGGGACTCGAACCCGCGATCCTTCACACCGAGTCGGTGAGTCGCCACACGCTCTAGCCACCTCGGCCATCAACGTCGGCCATGATACAACTCCATCTCGTACAACACAAAAATAAATAGTTGGCGACAACTCTACTCTCATAGATTCAAAATATCGCAGAGACTCGTTTACGTACATATTGTCTTCATTGAGAACCTGAGGTCCGAAATATTTTCACTCATACCTAAGATAATGCTTTGATGGATCGGTGAAGGTATGATACGTATGCTGGTGGAGCATTGTTGGAAAGAGGGGGCAGGGGAAACAGGAGCACCCGGACAAAACCTGCCGCGCACCCGCCACGTTGATTCCCCAATGCTCCGCCAGGATTTACCCTCGGTACTCAGAGGCGGAATGTGAGCGGTCGCCAACACCACACAACGAATGCAAACGCAGAGAAACGTTCCATTAAACCCTTTCTAATCCCCCCCGCCCCTCCGAAGCCAGGGCCATCGCGCTGCTCGCGAGGATCAGAGAACCCTGCCACTCTCTCCATCACTCCGTCTGGGTGGCGCGTGCGAGGGTTAATAACACGGGCGCTCTGTGAACAGCGCCGCAGCGGGGCCGGTGGCGCGGGCGGCGGCGAAAGCGAGTTGCAGCGACGCGATTTCCGGCGGCCGCCGCCCCCGCCGCAGCCGTCTCCGAACAGCGCAGGCGCCGGCGGGCGGGGCGGGGCCGTTTCATATTATACGCGACACATGTATTATGTATTGGACCGAATTACGTAGAGCGTTAAATTAACATAGTAAACAGAAGCGACGTTGAGGTGTAGAGGGAGGTACGGAACGGCGGTGGCGCTTTTGGGAGAAGAGGAGGTGGAGATGGTGGAGGTGGCGGTGGTGGAGAGTGGAGCGGAGTGGAGTGGATGATGTGGACAGAGAGGTGGAAGGTGAAGACGTGGTCAAGGGCGATGGACGGGTGGAGAATTACAATGGGAGAAGAGTGGGTGGGTGTGGAGGTGGCGGGGGTGTTGGAGGAAGTGAAAGTGGCGGATGTGGCAACGGCGGTGGTAACAGGAGCGAAGGCAGGGAGTGGATAGTGGCGGCGGGACTGAAGGCGGAGAGGCAGAAACAAAAAGGGAGGCAGGCAATGCAATGGAAAAGGAAGCACAGCACAAGAAGGCGCACAGCTATGAGGGTGGCGTATGAGGAGAGATGTTTTGGGTGGAGGCGCGATGTCTGCGGTGGCGCCGGGCGCGGAGGGAGAGGGAGCCGTGCGGAGGGAGGGTGGGTCGCTGAGAAGGCGACATGGGAGAAGAGGGAGGTGGGGGAGGAGATGGCGGGGGGGCACTGAAGTGCAGAGTGAGGATGGGATAGATGGAGGGGGCGAATACAGTCAAGGAGGGGACGTGCGGGCGTGGAGAGGGATGAGGGGGGCGAGGCGGCAATGGGGTGGGGTGTGCAGGGATGAAGGGGAGGGCGGATGGTGGGGGCGAATGCACAGGGGTGGTATGACTGGGGAACGTGGAAAGCACCGCCACGTGCAGAGAGGGCGCGGGCTGCCGGGGAAGCAGCGCAGGTGCAACGGGTACCTGGCGACAGCGGGGGCGGGGGCGGAGGCGGAGGTGGAGACGGAGGCCGGGGCGAGCGACAGCTGGGGGAGCTGTGCATACATGGCGCTGATGAAGGTAACACAGAGGTCAGGTAGTGCGACACGAGCGGAGCGCGCACGGCGAGCCAGGGGCAGCGCCATTACCCCCGGGCGCCGCATTGAGAGAGGCGGCAAACGTCTCAGCTTTCTCCACCAAAGACGTTTTACGTATGGGAGGTTACCTTATCTCTCAAACTGCAAAGCAATACCCTATGGTCGACTGAGGGGGAAGATGCAACTACAACATATGCTTTGGATCGTGAAGACCAACCCAGTAACTAATGTCGAAACAAAAACGGAAGCAACTTGTCTACTAAGAAATATTAAAACCTGATTCTGGAATAAGAATTAGGCTTCTGGAATAAGAATTATTCTTGATATTGTGAATAAACTATTACAAATAGGGCATTACAACTGATCGATTAGCAAAATATATTACGTCGTCTGAACATCGAAGGTCAAACAATTCCACTGTCGCAGTAACAAAAGCGAAAGAAACAGCATGAAATCTATAAGGAGGAGAAAGACAAAGTTTGATGAAAAGAGCACGAGTAAAGGTGAAAAATAATTAAGCTCGGAAGAAAAAAACAACAATTCAGATTGTTGATTAGAGAAGTAATAAATCGGATTCTAAATGAACTAAGGCAAAGGTTTCAAGCCAATCAAAACAATGTTTATTTGGCCCCCTCAATGGAGTTCTGCTTGAAACAATGAATAAAGAAGCACTAGAGAAAAAGGCGCACTTCAGTTAGCTATTTATAAATATATATATATATATATATATATATATATATATATATATATATATATATATATATATATATTAGACTGGTCCACCAAAAATCAAAAGTTCGAGTTGCGACCTCTTCTTCTGGAATATGTTAGAGCAGACCCAGAATGATAAGAAAAACAAAATATAAGCAAATTTGAACCAAATTTAGAGGTCGCGCAAGTCAATAATGTAAAGAAACTTTTGTAAAATATTTTCTGTTTTTTCAAACCGTTGTAACTTCTACAATTTTCATTCAAAAATGCTTTAGTTTGGTGTTTTAAAAAAGAAATTTAATGCACTTTAAGAATCTTGAGCGTGAACTTCACATTTACGAAAACTAGAGGGCGCCATTGATTAATTTTGTCATAAAAACATCACTTTTTCCTGTTTTTCATAGGTTTAACGAGTTGCTTTTATTACAAATTGATATACTCCACTATTCCGATATCAAATATCGTTTCTTTGGAGACCGCTCTTCAATTTGAAGCAAAAATCATTCAAATCGAGTCATTTTTCACGAAGTTATAGCATTTTTAATAATAAGAGTATTTAAAAAATTAAAAATGTTATATAAAAAATGTATAATATCATATAATATATATAAAACACATATAAAACCAAATGTTAACTATAAAATTATCAATTTTATTATCATAAATAAGTGTATTATCAATATCTATGAGAAAGTAAATATAAAAAACATTTGCAATAATTTATAACCATTCAAAATAATGACAATACTTTTCTAACGTTAAATATATATATTACAAACATTAAGATTTCTGGATATCAAAAATTATCTTATTTTCAGTTTTATACAACCAATTTAGTTGAAAATGCCACCATAGTTTTATTCAAACCACGATTCAAACAATAGTGGTATCGTTATGGCGCCATCTCTGTTTGTAACATAGAAATAATATGTACCTAAACGTTCTAACCTAACGAAATTGTTTCTGTTGCGCAACAGATTTGTGTTGATTTAATTTCAACATGACTAGTAAAAACTCACATTTCTTAATTGGTACAGAAATTGACAAAATTGTTAACACGAGGCTGCCATCGAACAGACAAGTTCTAAATTTATTGTGTTATCACCATTTCTCGTTACAAAAAACGATACTGCACTCCGCTAAGTGTGTTATCAACGATGTATTGGAACTTTATAAGCAAGAAAATATACCAGTCATTAGTTTCTCAAATGCTATAAAAAAATTAGTGTCCTTAAATAACGAATGGATTAACCTAAAAAAGAGCAAAACCCGTACAAGCCAAACTTTTATCAACAAAAAGACAACATATTGCTCCAAACTTTCAAAATTATTTGACATAACTCCCAGAAATGTTTTGGATTTGATTAATGATGACAATACCAGACAATTTCTCATTTCTCAAAGAAAAGACCTGCGGTTGGGTTTAAGAATCAAGACACCAAATAAAAGAGGTTAGTTCTGACATTAATACAATTTTCCGACGTGAAAACATACATAAAAAGACGTACTTTATATCGTATTTGTAACAAAGGCCTGTCTTTCAGAATTGATTCATTAAAGTAGAATTTGTGTTTAATAAAATCAATGCAAATATTTTCAAATTTTTAAATTCGTGAATTAAACTTTATTTTTTAATGTTAATACCTTTAAATTGTAAGAATAATACAAATATTTAAAACTTATTATAATTTCAGATGATGAGGTTGAAAGTTTAACGAATGAACCTAAAACGATTTCAGAATCTGTAACAACAGCAGTATCAGGATTTGCATCACAATTAACAGTATCAGCTGAATCAGAAATAGCATCAGTTTCTGGATTATCATCCATTCCAAGTGTGTTAAAAAATAAATGTGGTAATATCCTTAAGTCAACATGTAAAGTTATCTAAATACAAAAACTAGATTTATTTCCTTAAACATAAAACCATTTGTCAAGTTATACTAATATCAATCAAATCGTTTAAAATGTTTTTTTTATAATTTCAGACGATGATGTTGAAAATGTTGTGGTTGAATCTGAACCAATACCAGAATCAGAAGAAACGTTATTCTCAGGATTAGCATCACAATTATCAACATTATCAACAGATTCACAAATAAGTTCCCAATCGAGCGATGACTTTGAGCCTTGTAAGAAGCCTAAAATACCAAAATTAAATGTACTTTCATCTAATGTAGTCCTTGCTTTGGACAGAACAAATACCAGCGATAGAAGTTCTGCATTCATTCTGGGCGCAGTCTTAAAAACAATGGGTTTTGATATTGAAGATACTAATGTTAGTCGTCAATCGATTCGAAGAAAACGAAAAACGGTCCGACAGAACGTTGCATCAGAAATGAAAAAGGATTTCGATTCAAATAATGTAATGACATTGCATTGGGACGGTAAATTGTTACCCGATTTAAGCGGAAAAGAAGAGGTGGACAGACTGCCAGTATTAGTAACTGGAGAAGACATCGAAGAAATTCTGGGTGTTCCAAAACTCAAATCTGGCACTGGTATTGCACAGGCAGAAGCTATATACCAACTAATCGAAGAGTGGGATCTAACAGCTAAAATCAAGGCATTATCATTTGACACTACCTCTGTCAACACAGGTATAGAATTATATTTCAGATTTAATGGTGTTTAAGTTTTTTTCTTATATATATATTGAGATTTTACATTATTTCTGAATTTTTAATATGTTTTAGGTTATCTAAATGGAACATGTCGTCTTCTCGAACAGAAGTTGAACCGGGATTTGCTTTATCTACCATGTAGGCACCATATACATGAAATTCTTTTGCGTAATGTATTTGAAAATAGCTTGAAAATAGAAACATCAGGCCCAGATGTAGCTTTATTTAAGCGATTTCAAAAAACATGGAAAACTTTGAACACAACGCAATTTTCACCTGGCACAACAGATGAACTAGTATCACAGGCTCTCAATACGACGAGGCAAGACATTCTGAAATTCGTTTCAGATCAATTGAAGGTAGTTCTTCTTAGTTGACGTTATTAATTCATTTTTGATAAAATTATGATTTTATTCGAAAACTAGTACTTAATGATAATTATCCGTTACATTTTTAGGGGGAATTCTCACGGCATGATTACCAGGAATTATTAGAGTTAACGATGCTATTTTTGGGAGAAGCGCCATCAAACAATTATCAGTTTCGAGAGCCAGGAGCAGTACACCATGCTCGTTGGATGGCTAAAGCTATATATAGTTTGAAAATTTTCCTCTTCAGAGACCAAGTCCAGTTAACTACAACCGAAAAAAAAGGATTGCGGAACGTCTGCATTTTTATTGTCAAGCTTTATGTGAAAGCGTGGTTTACTGCTCCATTGGCTGTTGCAAGTCCTAACAATGACATTAATTTACTGCAAGAGCTGATAGAATACAAAAAGATTGACAATTTAAATGCTACTGCAGCTCTTTCTAAATTAGTTAATCATCTATGGTATTTGTCAGATGAAGCAGTGGGATTCGCTTTCTTCGATTCAAACGTATCCGTTCAAACTAAACGGAAAATGGTGTCTGCGATACACAATAGAGTTAACTATAATTCTCCTAACAAACGAGTAATTATCAACATCAACTCAGAACCGGAATTGAATTTATGGAAAGAACGTGGAATTGATGAACTTGTTTCGCAGCACACGATGAGCTTTTTTACAAGATTCAATATAAATTCAGATTTTCTCAATACTGATCCTTCGTTATGGGAATCGAATAACTATTATCAGGAAGCAAGACATTGCTTATCGTTTGTGAAAGTGGTCAATGACACCGCTGAAAGGGCTGTTGCACTGGTCTCACAATTTAACTCGTCCTTGACGAGAAATGAAGAACAAAAACAATACTTGTTCAAAGTTGTTGCTGAACATCGACGAGCCCATCCCACTGCTGACAAATTAAATTTATAAGTTTGTTGTATTTTATATACACGTCATTGTGATTGCTTACTTTCTGATATTGATAATACACTTATTTATGATAATAAAATTGATAATTTTATAGTTAACATTTGGTTTTATATGTGTTTTATATATATTATATGATATTATACATTTTTTATATAACATTTTTAATTTTTTAAATACTCTTATTATTAAAAATGCTATAACTTCGTGAAAAATGACTCGATTTGAATGATTTTTGCTTCAAATTGAAGAGCGGTCTCCAAAGAAACGATATTTGATATCGGAATAGTGGAGTATATCAATTTGTAATAAAAGCAACTCGTTAAACCTATGAAAAACAGGAAAAAGTGATGTTTTTATGACAAAATTAATCAATGGCGCCCTCTAGTTTTCGTAAATGTGAAGTTCACGCTCAAGATTCTTAAAGTGCATTAAATTTCTTTTTTAAAACACCAAACTAAAGCATTTTTGAATGAAAATTGTAGAAGTTACAACGGTTTGAAAAAACAGAAAATATTTTAAAAAAGTTTCTTTACATTATTGACTTGCGCGACCTCTAAATTTGGTTCAAATTTGCTTATATTTTGTTTTTCTTATCATTCTGGGTCTGCTCTAACATATTCCAGAAGAAGAGGTCGCAACTCGAACTTTTGATTTTTGGTGGACCAGTCTAATATATATATATATATATATATATATATATATATATATATATATATATATATATATATATATATATATATAAGAACATAAGAAGTCTTTGAAGAGACGAAATTGCTATAGAAAAGGTAAGGTACGTATTATGTCTTGGATTTAAGCCTTAATCTGAACACTGGAACACCATCAGATCTTCTGACGTTAATATACAAGAACGGACTTCAAGATGCACGCCCTAACATAATAGAGTTTCGAGAATTTTTCTCACAGTACCAGCCTCAGCCGCTTCAAATGAAAGGAGTTTTAGAAAACTAAAGTTCGTAAAATATTACCTAAGAAACTTTACCGGACAACGACTTACAACCTGACATTCATATCCATACAGCACAAGTTGGCTTCAAAGCATTCTATTGACGCCGTTGGCAAACTTTTTCAATGAAGGAAAAGCCCATAGAGTTCAGTTTAAATTTAAGTTCCCTATTTTTAAATTATTTCTCATATTTTGAAAATAGATTACAAAATTTTGTGAAGTATCTACGTGCAATACCCATTTGAAATCAAGCATTTACCCTCTCCTTAGTTCTTATTCTAGTACAAATACTAACCCATTTACGTCCCTGACCATGTCCATTATAACTGATTTGTTATAAGCTTCAGAATTCTCCCTTAAAAACATAAATTAATATTTCTGTAATACTCGTTCATAAGAAACAAATACGGTGAAGTACAACAGAAAAAACACAATAAACATAAGGGAACTAAAGAAGTTTACTTCCATATAATATTGCTAATTGGTAAGTATAATAATTGTAATTTTCGATTATACTCTTAGACATTATTTACCAGAAATTAACAGTAGACACTTCAATAAATGTATTTACTTAACTTTCACATTAAAACTAACGTTGAAATAATAAAATACCGCTTCTTTCAAAACAAGAGTAATATTTCATTATTTCAAACTAAATTTTGATTTCCCCGGAAATCGAGTAAATATTGGAAGTTTTAATAAAGTTCTTTTTATCATTTTAGCAGAACACTACGTTAACTCCAGTTCATATGTGTTCCGTACCAAAGAAGTTAGTTAAATACGTTGTGTGGACAATTCATGAGATCTCCTGGTTAAGAAATTTTGTCAAAGAAAGACTGCCGTATTTTTTGCTTCAAACGACAAACATTCTGTGAGCTGGGGCTTCATTACAATCAGCACGATATATTCGAGGTGCGTTTAAGTCAATTGTCAAGATTGACGGCTGCATTAAACAGCAGCCGCCCTGGACAACTGGAGCGGGCTTCATGATGGGACATCGATAACAAAACATCGACGACAGCCATCATCGATGTCAAAAATACATCGACAAAAAACCATCGATGTGTTTAGACTCGATTAGTATCCTCTAACATTAAATTCGTGTGAAATAAAATTTAATTTCACAGTGTTCGTGTTTATCAATTCGCCGAACAAGGGTATGATAAGAAGGTGCCCACCCCACTCCCACAGCGTACTTGTTGGCCATATCTCAATGTGCAAAACGAATTTGAAAAGGAAATACAATGTCAGAGAGGTCATCTGCGGCTGGAGAGAGTGGTCGTTATAGGTAGAGCAACCAACATTACTTTGGTTCCAACACATGAATAACAGTATTACTATCACTTCTTTCACTTCACTAAAAGTTAAAATATTCATGAATATTTTAACTTTTACAGTTTTGTGATCACGGGAATTTTTATTCAGAAACAAAACATCGAAAAAAATCGATCACAATACATCGATGTTAATAAAACATCGGTGTTAATACAACTACGTTTCTAAAGAAACATCGATGTTTTGAAAACATCAACATGGATGTTGCATCGCTAGTCTCAAGCCGTATTTCGAGCGCGTGCATCGCCGCTTGCGGGGGCGGCTCCAGACTCCGAACGTTCGACCGACTGAAGGGCGGTGAGAGAGGGGAGGGGGGCGATGAAGCCGATCGCCTGCGAAGCAGGTGTCGCCCATTGCGGGCGAGCGCGGGGGCGGCGGAGGCGGAAGCGGCATGCGGGGCGACGAATGGGCGGGGCCGGTCCACGGGGCGCTAATGGCGTGGGAGGCCGGGCGAGAGAGGGAGAAGGAGAGGGGGAGAGAGAGAAGGAGAGGGGGAGAGAGAGAAGGAGAGGGGGAGAGAGAGAAGGAGAGGGGGAGAGAGAGAAGGAGAGGGGGAGAGAGAGAAGGAGAGGGGGAGAGAGAGAAGGAGAGGGGGAGAGAGAGAAGGAGAGGGGGAGAGAGAGAAGGAGAGGGAGAGAGAGAGAAGGAGAGGGGGAGAGAGAGAAGGAGAGGGGGAGAGAGAGAAGGAGAGGGAGAGAGAGAGAAGGAGAGGGGGAGAGAGAGAAGGAGAGGGGGAGAGAGAGAAGGAGAGGGGGAGAGAGAGAAGGAGAGGGGGAGAGAGAGGAGAGGGGGAGAGAGAGAGAAGGAGAGGGGAGAGAGAGAAGGAGAGGGGAGAGAGAGAAGGAGAGAGAGGAGAGGGAGAGAGAGAAGGAGAGGGAGAGAGAGAAGGAGAGGGAGAGAGAGAAGGAGAGGGAGAGAGAGAAGGAGAGGGAGAGAGAGAAGGAGAGGGGGGAGAGAGAAGGAGAGGGGGAGAGAGAGAAGGAGAGGGGGAGAGAGAGAAGGAGAGGGGGGAGAGAGGAGAGGGGGAGAGAGAGAAGGACAGGGGGAGAGAGAAGGAGAGGGAGAGAGAGAAGGAGAGGGAGAGAGAGAAGGAGAGGGAGAGAGAAGGAGAGGGAGAGAGAGAAGGAGAGGGAGAGAGAGGAGAGGGAGAAAGAGAAGGAGAGGGAGAGAGGGAGAGGGAGAGAAGGAAAGGGAGAGAGGGAGAGAAGGAAAGGGAGAGAGGGAGAGAAGGAGAGGGAGAGAGAAGGAGAGGGAGAGAGAAGAAGAGGGAGAGAAGGAGAGGGAGAGAAGGAGAGGGAGAGAAGGAGAGAAGGAGAGGGAGAGAAGGAGAGAAGGAGAGGGAGAGAGAGGAGAGGGAGAGAGAGGAGAGAGAGGAGAGAGGGAGAGAGGAGAGGGAGAGAGAGGAGAGGGAGAGAGAGGAGAGGGAAAGAGAGGGAGGGGGAGAGAGGAGAGAGAGAGAGAGAGAGAGAGAGAGAGAGAAAGGCACCGAAGGATGAATTGATTGATGTTCCCGAATACGTCAACTGTTGTGGTCATTAATCCCGTTAGTGTACTTAATGTTTTATCTCGGAAGGTGATATCGTTCCCCCAATGGATGGGGAGATGTGATGCTGACGTCGCTGGCATGGGAGCTTCCGTTTCCCGTTCTCCCTTGCAAGTCACCGCATCCAAGCCGCAACGAGCTCTAAATTCCCGATCGGTCTCCCGACATGTGTGGTAGTTTAGTGCTTGCAAGTGGAAGTGTGTGTAAGAAACAGGATGATGAGGAAAGTAAGATCGCGCGCGGACCATGGCCCGTTTGTTACGGTGCTGCTTCGGTATTCGCCTGGTGTTGATCGGAGAAATTACCGACCACAGTAAACGGCCGCTAGAATTCTCCTCCAGACAACGCTCAACTCGACCTGGCTAGCTAGTGTTGAAAATCCATCACAGTGGGTCTCGAACGCCCGCACCTCCCGGCTCAGCCGCTCTATGAAGAGGATGTGATCGGAGTAATGGGGGGGAGAAAAGCAGGGGTGCGGTCAAAACTGAGAGAAGCGCTGTTTTGGTACAGGAGGATGGAGAAGATCAAACGCTGTCGAGAGAATCAGGAAGCTTGTTGTAGAGCCCACGCAGTAGAAGGCGATATAGCAACCCGAAAGCACCTAGCAGGAGGAAAAAGTGCGTCTGAAGACTGCACTGCGTCGTCTACATTTCAACAAATGGATGCAAATTTTAGCAGGTGAAGTACAGAGAAAATTGTACTGCATGGTAGCTGTTCTTCTTCAAGTACACCCCTCTGTAACGTTCAATGTCTTTTTGGTTTAGTGATGTGTTGGTTGCAACATAGAAAAAGCGATTCTGCAGCACACGAACGGGAGGAAGCATATTATCGTTCAAACGCTCCTTAAAATCGATCATTAACTTCAACTGAAAGTTCGGATAAGAACAATTTCATTCGGCAGATTTTTGTATTGTTATCGGTGTCGAATAACTCATAGACAATGTTGATTTAAGAAATTGAATGACATGTTTACTTACCATGCATAAAATGAATCAAAGGAGGAAACCAGAAAACAGGAACTCACCTGAAACAATATAAAAATATAATTAGTAATTATTCACACTTTCATAGTAAATACTGAAATCTAGAGTGACATGGTTTTAAATTGAAATTATGCGTTTTCAACACATGTCAAAGTGTTGCAAATTATCAGTAAATAGAGCTCTTTTAGAAAGTTGATGGATTGGATTATTTGTCCACAACTTCAAGCAGGCTTAAATGTGTTAGGTATTAAAGCCATTAGGCTGACGTAGAGCAACTAACGGACGTGGTGGAAATTTGCAAATCTTTTTGGCAATCTTTTTAAGCGAACCATGACCGTTCTTCTAGATCTCTACTGCCTTTCAATACTTTCAATAATACCATCTTCACTTTTTTTTAAACAAAAAAAGTACATTGATAGGAAATACGTTTTCTACGGGTATGAAAACGCATTCGCCATTTTTATTAACAACTCATTTGTTTGAATTGTTCTTAACGGACGGTGGCCGTTACAAATTTTAAGGGATGCCGGCTGTTAAATGTGGTTACATCCTTGTGCTAGATTTGTCGATATAAGTCCAGTATTACGAAAATACATTATCTCTCTTTTGGGGTTCCACATATTCAACGTGGAATGCAATGCGATGAATGGCGGAGTGCAACGCAGGAGGTGCTAACAACCCGAGGCCATAAGTGATCGGTGACCGTGAGGAAAACGGGGAGAGGCGAAAGGGCACCAGAAGTAGGGCAAGGCCGCTTCGGTCGAACAGGAGTTGGAAGCGGTGTCCATGCACAGAGAGCCGAAGGGCGCAGCTTAGTGTCCCGCGAATGATAAGGGTTTCACTATGAGAAGTGAGACCACTTGCATCTGGGGACCGGACTCGGTCCATCAGTAATTTTTAACAAATCGGACTCGAGGCAGATTTTCTTTTGGATTTCCCGATTTTTCTTCCTTTGATTTCATTATGCACCATCATTATTCATCACTAGGGAGCGAATTTCTATGATTTTGCATTTTTTCCCCACTGAATCAGAGCATAGCCCCAAATTATGGGAGATGGCGATTCAATTGCTAGAAGTTACTATGCAATCACCTCCAATAGAAGTTCAAATTTCGAAGAGGTGGCAATTCAATACATAAGGTACAGGTTACCAGGCAATCACCTCCAATGTACCCCACTTATCAAAAACGAACTTCGAATGGGAGACGTGTCCCCTCGTCACCCCGTAGTGACGTTAGAGACACGATGGATGCCTAAGCAGCGACGAGGGCGCTCAGCGCGGTGAGTGATGGCAGCCAAGATAGAGTCGCACGCACGCGTTGGGGGGGGGGGGGGGGGCAGGTCCAGGCAGCGCACGCACAGTGAGGCGCGGTCCGCGGCGAGACGGATGGCAGCGAAGGTGAGGCGCAGGCGGAGCGAAGGACGCGGGCGGGGTGAGTAATGGCGGCAAAGGTTACGGCGCCTGCACGCAGGGCTCCCCGCTGCGTGGGAGCGGGGGTTGGGGGAGGGGGCGGGGCACGTGCAGCGCGGCTCAATGCCCAAAGGAGCCCATGCGCGCGGCTGCGGGCAGCATGGGCTAATGCCGCGCTTCAATTAAACACGCCCACGCCGCCTCCCGCGTTGTGCCAATGCGCGCTCCCCCTCCCCCTCCCCCTTCCCACCCGCCGTCTCACTCCGCTCTAATGCAATACTGACGGCCGCCGCCGCCGCCGCCCCTGCCGCTGCGTTCCGTTCGCACTGAATAATTTCGCTCGTGGAATTATGCGCCTGGCTGCGGTTCTTCGCGTTTTCATCGGCGCGCGCGCGCTCGCCCCAGATGCGACGCCATTGGTGTTTATGACGAATCTCGCCGAGTTTTTCTACGATTAATAATACCGATGCGAAGCGAATGACGGTTGATGGTTATTCTGATCACAATGTAACTTCTGCAATTAGAGGTGACTTAGTAAACGCTGTAATCTTCATATTGTCGTAAACGTAATTTTTACAGCCTGATTGCATTCAATAATTTCGCTCGTGGAATTATGAGCCTAGTTGCAGTTATTGTTTTCATTGTTTTGTATTCTTTTCAGATAAGACTCTTGATTAAAACTTAACTCTTGAAAGCGGGTACTGGTGTTCCTCGCTAAATAACGAATTACTGCTTCCGTATTATCTGCATAGGGACCCTCTAACCAATGCAATGGTGATTTTGAGAACGTATCTAGGTTACTTCGCCCTTTCATTGTGTGTCACTTGCGTCGGCTGCTTCGCACTACAAATCTTATACTTATTAGTACCCAAAAAAACTGCGAATTTCGATAAATTATTCAGAAACTCGAATGATGATAATGCTGTTCTTATGAGAGTAATTTAACATCGGGTGTTCGCATTTGAATTGTGGGATTTCACACAGAACTCGGGGATAAAATGGATACACGCAAAGAAGGGGTATTTGCGATCTTCGCCATGATATTTCCTCCGTAAAAATACAAATGTGCAGGGAATACTCTCTATTGATTGAACAAAAAACGTAATTTTTGTATATCTTTTCAATATTTTGTTTCTATCTTCAAAAATGTTGAAGGGGGAAAATGAAAATAAAAATTATATATCGTATTATATTGAATCGCATCGTATTGCCTACGTATTGTATTGTATCGTATTGTCTACGTACATTTCTAGTAAAGGTCACATAAGCGGTACAAATATCATCAACTTAGAAAATAAGAAAACCATCAATGAGCAAATTTCATTAAACCCTCATATTGTATTGGAAATGTACGTCATAAAATCAAGTGCCAAAATTCAGTATCGTTTCTGGCTTAACCTTACAGTGTAGTTCACAACAGTAATCATAGTTCTTAATCAATAACCGTTCATTCTCTGTCGTTTGTAACAGACTAATGTATAATCGCAGAGATGATGCGATAAAACTGGATAAGTCGTGATGTTCGCTGATCACTGCCGTAAAACAACGTAATGATTTCATATGGAACACGTGGACAATAAGGGACTGTAACGAATCACTGTAGCCTGTGAATGATGCATGTCCGTATGAATTCGTAGTACTCTTGACTAAAATTAAACATTAATTTCAATTCAGATCATCGGGGTATTTGGGTGCGAGGTAAATGAGAAAATCACATGAGAATATTTCACACACTACATATGAACGTATTCCAGGAATTTGTTTTAATTATGAAACTGCGGTGCAGATGACGAGACATTTTCATGCCTGTCAGAGTCAAACTCCGTGCAACATATATGACTAATAGCGCTTATGAACAATAACGCTATATCTGCTGGAAACTTTCCAACCATTCATAGGAACGACAATTCGCATTCGTGATGACTGCTGCTGACGAGAATAATTCGTTCACCACAACAAGCGCATGACGCAAATTTGTTACGTTGAAATTAATTTTCCTCGGTTGATTAAGCAATATAAGCCTTCGATATTGAAAGAACCGACATTACTTTTCTATTTTCCAAAACTGATATTCATATTGACAATTTGGTAATATTGTGATATATCAGTTGATAACCGGAAATTAATAATTGTATCTATGACTTAATTAAACTGGTTACATTTCACAAATGTCATACTGAAATTCACACAACGGTTTGATAAAAATGAGTTATATATCTTACTGATAATGCAACAAGCGTACTCGTTAAAAGTCATGCAAGATTCAATTAAAGAAAGCAATATTTTTGTTATAAATTTCTTGAAGTGTAACGAGTCAATATACTTTTATTGGAAATCACGACTGAATTGGATGAAAAATTAAAGCTGATGTTGACCTTCAGGTTGCCACGCCAATTCATGCAAGAGAATCGAGAACGAGAAAGTGCTTAAATAACTTTGAGACCAGACGTAAACGAATACTTGGGTATCCCTATTGACGGTTGTCGTAGATTTCTTTTATTCAGTTCTGTTTTTAGATATTGTCTGGAGGATATGACAATTTTATTCTAGTTTATTGAGTTTCTTTGTTTCCAAGTTTAACTTGTTTATAAACGTGTTATTTCCAATTGAATTTGAATGCATTTTTATTCCAACCGAGTTCAGTAAAATACAATCTAAACATATTAATGTATACTGTAGCAATCGTCGACCCTAGATTATCAGTTCCTATTGTATACTTCTTTCTTTAAGATACTTTTTAACTTAATGAATAATAATAATAATAATAATAATAATAATAATAATAATAATAATAATAATAATCACAATAATTCTTTACCAGAGGCAACCACTTGGAAGAGAAAGCATTTACGCAAAGTTAAAACGTTTGAGAATGCGATGTGAACACATTACAAAACCAATGTCAAAATATTAAAATGGAATGAATAAATACATCTCTTCATCTACATTTTTCACTTGTGGCGCATCCTCACCACATTTCGCGCCGAATCAACTGCCCACACATCCAGCCCAACCGTCCGAGAACAACTCCGCCCTTGTGCCCTCTCCCTCCCCGGGAGGCGCCGCGGCCCGGACCGCCTGCTGGGCAACGCGCTCCGCCTCCTTCCCCTTTCGTCGGGCGAGCGCCCCCTTACCCGCTTCCCCGCCAGGCGGCGCCAGCGCGGGCGACCTGGCACCGGGCGGCGCCCATCAATCACACGGCGCCAGCAGTGGGCGCGACGTGGCGCCCCCGCGCCGTCGCGAACGGACGTCGCTGTAATTAGGACGCGGCCAGAGAATCGGGAAATAACAATTAAAACTATAATCACATTCAAACCAGCCGGCCCCAACGGTAAAGGGATTAGCACGCTGAAAGCTGATTTAGTTACGTAAATAATTGTTACTCTCAATAGAGAAGATTGCGAGTCGTGGGGTACACCAGAAAGTGAACATCTAAAATAAATAAGTTTTTTTTCTCAGAAAATTGAAATAAAAAAAATCTTGAAGATAGTTTACATGGCTGTCAGTGCATTGTGTTTTTGGTACAGAAATGAATAGCACCGTTCAATCATTGTTTAGCAAAATTACAATTTTAGATACTTGGCACATTTATAGGCAAACGACGATATCCAAATCTAGAAAAGCCAATACTACTTTACTTTTGGTATATATTTCATGTCATTACTTTCCTGTTCCAAACTTTACTGTTCCTGTTCCCTGGCTACATACTGTTCCGGTAAAACACTGGCTAAAAACTGGCGGGACCTACTGTGATGTCAGGGTGGCTGTGACGATTTGAACCGCGGGACCTACTGTGACGGCGGGAGCGGCGGATCCCGCATCGACCATACGAGCACCGGAGCTGCCGGGAGCGACGCATCGGGAGGGAAGACGAGGTATGAGATGCAGCCGCAGGCGAAGAGTCTGCGGGGA
Organism: Gryllus longicercus; assembly: GCA_038098605.1. Classification (NCBI taxonomy): domain Eukaryota; kingdom Metazoa; phylum Arthropoda; class Insecta; order Orthoptera; family Gryllidae; genus Gryllus; species Gryllus longicercus. The sequence goes on from JAZDUA010001190.1 coordinate 67,726, forward strand.
GAGGTTCCGCTGTCGTGGCGGAACCAACAGCGCGAACCACAGCGGCGGCGTAGCTGGCGGAGAGATGACAATGGAGGCGGCAGGTTGCGCCACCGCGGTGACGTCACCGGGTGGGAGGGCCGCGCCGAGCACGCGACCGGGTGAAGCGGCGGCGGTGCTGCCCCAAGCGATCGCTACGGCCAATTCTCCTGCAGGCAGTCGGGAGGGGGAGAGGGAGGGGGAGGGGGAGGGAGGGCGGGTCTGGTTCCAATTAGTCCCCTCGGCTTTTGCCACCTGACACTTGGACAGCAATTCGATACGCGAACCCAGCGACCTCGTCACAGACTCTCTCGCGCACAAGGAAATGATGGATTCGTTTCAGTATCGGTTTGTCATAAGAGGAAATGGCCGCAATTCTTTCATTTGAAATTATTTTGATTCCTCTTTAGTACTCTCATTGTTTGCCGTCTGTACTGAAAAGAAGAGATAAAAATTGGGAATTAATTTTCTCCTCCAACGAGTTTGATTGATAATAAGTAAAATGAAAAATAAACCCAGCAAATGAATACCAGCAATTTCTTCCAAACTGTGACAATATTCCTCACGTTTAAAAAATATTCAGAGAAAACAATGGATCGTAATACAATATTTGAAATTCACTGTATCTCGATACTTTAATTCCCGCATACAACTTCACCTTTCTATTCCTGATATGCACATCTGGCAATGATAACTTCAGTTTGATATTCTTTTAGGACATCACGTCAGGTGTATTTAATGAGAGATTATTTCATTTGGGCAAACCACATCGGTCTCAGCTAGTCTGATTAGCTGGAGCTTTAACTGATAATGCCTCAGGTGTCAGTTAAGGGAGAGTAATTACAAGTTAGGGATTAGTTTCTGCGATAGATTTACTACGTAAATCGTTCCAATTTCGTTACTCAAAAGAATACGGTAAGAAATAATGCAAATAATATCGAAAAGTGGCCGCGAATATGCACGCGTATAAATTAGGACATCAAACAGATTTATGCAGGCCATAAATATCGAATTTCAAAGAGTTCGTGTTGTTTATTTCCATCACGCTTTTAATTAAACTCGCAATATACTAAATTTTAATTACAGAATTATGTATGAGAATAACAGATCTTAAAGAGAAAGTTGCTAAGTGTACTTTCCTTGCATTCTGGCTACATGTTTAGATTTACTGATATCATCCGGTTAGCGGAATACCAAGAATGATAGGGAATATACAGGCTGAAGCACAAGTTAACCAACGTTGATGAAACGAAACCGAAACATTTGGACGTATTACGTGCCGACCATGCCTCGCCCCCTGATTTGATTTGCTTTGGCACCAACGAGCGTCGAAAAAAAAAACACGCTCACATGACTGAACAGACAAAATATCCTGGGGAACGCCAGTACCACCACCGTGTCCATCGGAGCGTCGGCCGAGCGAGAGGAACGCGGAAAGTTCCCGCCCGCCCTCCGTGGTCCATCCCGTTCCCCCGCCGCTTCCCCCACCACCGCGGCCCGCCACCTGCCGCGCTCGCTGGCTGGCTCCCGCCCAAAGCACCGGCGGCAGCAACAGCGCAGCAGCAGCCGAGCGCGCTGACCTTGGGGCCCGCGCAGCAGCCGCCAGAGGCCTCCAGAGGCGAGTGCGGCGCCCCGCGCGGCCGCGGGCCGCGATGGAGCGTTGCTCTCGCAGTTGGCGTTCCAAGAAAACTTTTCTTTATTGCCCTTACGGTATTTTGTTTACCATTGTAGAATTCACAACCACGGTGCAATGAGGGAAGTAGTTCACTACTTTCTTCGTTATATTGTTTATTTTATAATAAACGTAAAATCTAGGCGTCGTTTAATGAGTGTTGGTCACTTCAAATCCTAGTCAACTGGATACAAACAAAAAAGGTTTACTATGTGACTGCACATAAAATATACACTGTATGATGAAAATAATTTCTGCTACACTGTCATGAAACCCACCTTACTATGGTTGGATATTGAAGAACATTACGAAACATTTTTTGTAATATAGTACTAGTTACAGTAATATGTACGTAGTTTAATAATAGTTTAATTATGTTTCCCATAGCAATGAGTAGGGACAATAAAGTTTCGAAATGTTGCCAAATTGGGAATTTAATAACGTGACCCACACCATTAAATATTTCTAGAATTAATAGTGTGGTGGTGAATTCAACATATACAGGTAAATTTTCCTACTGAAATTGAACTTTCAATGAGTTTCTGGGAGCAATCATTTCTTTTCCACATAATACAATCAACAACTCACCTTCCTCTCTTTTATTCGCAATTCAACTAATTTTCATTAAACACTGGGGTTATGAATTCCGGAGCACGCGAAAACGTGTAAGCTGCTACAAGTACAACCCTCTTGACCAACTGAAGAATACAAGAAAAATATTAATAAAACCTAGTGAAAATGTTAAGGATGAACACCGAAATATGGATAATTTTGCTCTTCCCAGTTAAATCGCACTTTAGCATGATGTTGACGATAAATAATGTAACTGACAATGAACTGATTACTTCGGACATCATCTGGCTAAAGATGGTGTCTGTCACAAGGTGCACGATAGAGAAGTGTTAGCTAGCTATCCTTGATCCAGTCAGCAAATGCTGAGATGAGCCCTAATTTAGACAAAAAATCAACGTAGAATCCCCCCCCCCCCAACGTAGAATTCTCCCTTTGACGCATGTAAATGAAAAGTACACAAATAAGGAAATACATAAATACCCCAATTCACGTTTCTACCAATTTCAATACGCTGGAAAATGCAAACACGCTTATGTTCAGATTGATAAAGTAAATGTGCTCTATTTCCGTTAAGTTGAATTGTAAGAGACATTTATGATTAAAATTATAAAGATGTCTCACCAAACTTCACACTTCTAAAAAATAATTTTTCAGTTGTTAAGTTGTTGAGTTTTAAATTTGAAAAGTCCATAATAAACGAAGTAAATCACTTTCATTCCGTAATGATCTTGTGCCTGCGTAGTGAAGTAAACAAATTGCCTTACAACCGTCCTAATAAGAGAATTAATCAACGACTATTGCATTCGAAAACTATCGCTCATGGTACATCACCTTTATGATTCAGATGTTTCATTACACAATACAGAAGTCAAATTTTAAACGGAGCTCTTACTCTCAAAAGTTTGCAAAGTCAAGCATTTTTTAGCATTACGTACCTCCCGTTTATTTCCGACATAAATGCTACTTGCCCTGACATGAATGTGGAGTTAAAACTGTACCATCATCAAAATTATCATTACTATTTCATTCGAAATATTGTAAATTCAGAGAGAGGATACTAAAATCTTGACGGAACTATGATATATTTTTTTCTACAGAGATAATTTTTTTTAATACGAATCTGAGCTAGTTCATCGTCATTTTAAGCGTTATTCCATCAAACAACTTCCTTTCGATCTATGAATTTCGAATGATCGCAAGGATAAAATTCCTTTACTTAAGTCTCGTGGATTCACAAGAGCTTCTGGGCTACACCTCCCTCTTTATATTTCCAGCCCTTAACTCGCGTCGAAGGGGTGGGTTAATTCCTTCTTTCTACGCCTCATACCGCGCTTTTCACGCATAAAAAAGGGCACTATTAAAGTAACAGCAAGGCGTAAAAACAACAGATGAAAATTAATGAGCCCCTTACTGCCAAGCCCTTTTCTCACAAGGTCCCATCGCGAGGGCGATAATACTCAGGAGGCTGTGTAACCTCTCAGAACAGAGCAAAGACTTCTCCGCGGCGTCAACAAATATTTCCGAGAAAAAGCCTGGACGGTTGTAGCAAAAAATCAGCAAAAGAATAGAAACACAAGAAACGTATATCTCTATTTGCTGCAATTTTCAATGCTTGTTTCAATGTAAACCAAAACAAATTCAAATTCTCGTGATCGTGAAGGTAAAATAGGAACAACAAAATGTCACATTTATGATTCCAAAATTACAGACACTAAGCCATTACTAAGCAATTCCGCAATTGTTACGTAGAATGTAGGATGTGCAAATTTTATAATGAATAGTAACTGAAGAATATGTTCCGCCCGTAATATTACATTTGAAAACACAATCATCTCAGAAGACATCGGAATAAATATTTCTCCCGATTTATTTTCATCTTCACTGAAGGTTTCAGTAGTACGAGATTTCTCAGACCTTCTTCCAAGGAGCTGATCTTCCGAGCTAAAAATCGCAGAGGACATTCCACTTAAAAAGCACATTACAAAATACACGACACGCCTCTAACCCGGAAGCTCGCTCTTTTACATGCAAATGCTAATATGAGCTGAATTTACACAGGAAAACGCCAACTGACAATGTACAGAGAGTTGCAAAGACGCAACAACTTCTTTATTTGTCGACGATTATTTGCGCTTCTACAAGTTACCACATATGAATCGCTTAGGACAACCACATTAGTGGAAAGAATCATGGACGCAAGAAGGAGATATGGAGTCTACCTTCCTTAAGTGGATTTTGCTGAACCTTGTCTTCATCCGACTGGTGACGAGAAGGGGAATATATTGAGTAATCACATACATAATGCTGGAGTTTTGGGGGAGTGCTTTTTCAGAAAGTTACCATTTGGATGTCAGACAACTTTTCCAAGGTACGTATTTGCAATTGGTACGTATTTGCAATTGGTATATTCTAGAGATCAGTATTCGAATAGACTCGGCAACAATTAATCAACATATACAATTTCAAATATTGTTTTATAATAATTGCATAGTTAATTACAAATAGAGTGTACTATTAGATTAAAGAAAGTGTCATTGATCACTTATAAATTAATTATTTTCTTCTTTTTAATATCTTGTCATCCAGTACAAACACAACCTCACATACTTGTTGATCAGATATTAATAAATTCCAAATTAATATGGGCCTGAAGCTGAATGCACATTCATAAAACCAGAGATATTGCGGGGAATAAATTTTGCATAGATCTTCGCTTGCATGCGCTTCTTAAAATTCGAATATAGCGGAATGCAATTCAGTTTTTCTGTAAATTAAATGATGTCTGCACTTTATTTCGATCACCAATGGTCAATTGGTAATGTTCAAGAGAATAATCTTATTTACTTTGACAGTGCCAATACTTCCAGACATTTGTGAAGAATTTTAATGTAAATGGATCTTGATGCGAGAGGGATTTGACAACATGGGGCCCTCCCCTTTGATAACATATTATTTGAATGGACAAGCCATTAAGTAATCATTAAAGAACATTGACGGTGGATGAATTAAAAAGTCTACCACAAGGAAAGGAATTTCATGTACCATACTGTTCTGCAATCTAGAAAGCAAAGGAGAAATCTGCATAATACGTTCAAGGATATGGGCAACAAACCTAAAGAAATCCGTAAAAAATCAAATTCTGGTTTCGTAAGACTCTGGTTAAAATACTAAAAAAAATACCGATGTTTACGCTTGTGGAGGTAACAGCAAAGGAAATGTGTACAGCGAAAAACAAGAGAAATGGCTCAGAACATCAATGAATTCAGATTCTGGAAGTTCAAGAGTTCAAGGTGCCAAAGTTGTTTACAAACAATTGACATTTCCTAAACGCAAGGTCGAATCCAACGCCACTCTGCCTCGTCAACGAACGGCACCTCTTACAGCGCGGGTCCTTCTGCAGCAAAAAACTATACTTTTTTTTATAAAAACGTTGCTCAGTAATGACTTGTGAATGCATTATCGATCACAAATTGATTGAAAATTTTATTCAATGACGGAAAAATTACCAGAGATTTTTTTTTTATACTAGCATTATAAACGACCTTTAGTTGCAAGCAATCGTTTATAATCGAGCATTTTACGGCACAAATGACGTATTGGTCACATTTCAGCCAATCGCTGCGAGAGATTCGTGGGGACGTAGCGGTAAACGAAACAGCCTACCACAGTTTTCTCGGTAAGATTCAAATACTTGAGACTCCACAAAGTTGTGTCGCAAAATTAAATTTGATTCTCTTATAACTTTATAATGCTTTTATACAAAACAATGCTACTATACAAACAATTTATAATGTATCTTTATTCATTCGAACTATTTTTAAAACTCGTTCTTAATGTCACTCGTTCACAAAGCATGTACTAATGCAATAAAACGTAACATTATAAACGAATTCCATAAACTACTATTCTGTTTTAGAATTCAATTTTTTATGCTTTCCATGCATCCTATTGTCAGGTCCTTCACTTCCAGGACCCCAAGCGATTGTCCGGTGTGCCTCGCTGACATTGCCAGCATCCAGCACGGAAGGCACCTGCCAGCGCGCGCGTCGCGGCAACAGCAGTAGCTGCGGAGACCCCAAGGGCACAATGAGGGATTTTCTGGATGCCGGCGGCTTTCGGGCCGGCCGTTCTACCTGCCAAAGCCACAACCCCCGGCCCTCTTCCGCGCTCAGAAATAACTCTCCGAGGGCTCGTTTTCATTGGGCGTAGCCGCAGGTAGCTGCGTGGAGCACACGCGGACGGGGAAACACCTGCTGAAACGCGTTTCCTTCTAATTCTGCCCAACGTGAAAAGACTCGGTTGGAATTCCGGAAAGGTAGCCATACACCTGCTTTCCGACTCGCGCCGCTCATTACCATGTTGTCAATCTGCCGACGTCGAACCTGACCGCGGGATGCAGTCGGGCTATGTCTTCTCAGGTAACGAAAAGTGAAATAGGAATTTGCTGGAAAGGGAGATGACGAAAAGCGATCGCGGGATGCAATCGGGCTATGACTTCTCAGGAAACGCAAAGCGAAAAGAGATTTGCAGGGAAGTGCGGCTGAGAGAAAACTGGCCGCGGGATCAGACGGGCGATTCGCGTAGTACAGCGCGCGGGATGTGTCCGCACCGGCGGCGCTTCGTCGGCCGGTCCGGTCCGGTCCGCAGGAGAAAGCGCGGGGCCCCGAGGGCACCGCCCCCTCCTGAGCCCCCACCCCGCCCCCCTTCCCCTCGTGCGCTCTGCGCTTCGTCACTGCCTAACGGCCCGCCGCCCCCGCCGCCGCCGAAAGCACCAACAACAGGGGGCCCCGCGGCGCGATGGCGTAACCACACGACCGCCTCGCTGCGCGGCCTGCCCGCCCGCTCCGAACGAAATTTCGGCTGGCGGTACACATGCACCCGAAATATCGACGGTTGTTAACATCCGTGTTTCGAAAATTAAAATATGTTAATAAACTATCGTCCCCCGACCATCAATGATTTAAACATCAATAGTTTTAAAACCTTAACCATAACTTTCAGTTAACATTAAAATTCAGGGGGAAGTAATTGACTGTGCGTTTGGTTTGGTAATGGCGTTTGGCAAATTTTAATTGAAATTTAACTGAAAAAATCAAAATCAAAAAAAGATTAGGACGTTTCACAAACGTTTTATCAGATGCGATAATTCAAAAATAATGTAGACTGCACTTATGGATGAAACCTCTATTTTAATTATATATTTCTCACCTTCGCTCAGTGTGGTCTGAAGAATTTATGGGTATCTTAAAATTATTACAAGATTTTATGTACATGGTACCGTTTCCTCTCAACAATAAAACACCACGTGAAAACATCAAACACAAAATATTGATGTTAAATAAACATCGGCTTAAAAATGTATGTTAAATGCATCAATGAATGAATGAAAATATCGATGTTTCGAGAAACACCGACATCAATGTCGCATCCCTAGGTGGCAGTGCCATCCCACTGGTTGTCCAAGAAATTCAACGGATACCCTGCGCATTGCTAATCAAAGGAATGCTTCATTTAAGTTGTGTGTTTTGGTCATTATTATCTGTTCGCATATTTAATGAAGTTCGTTGTTTCGGAAAATGCCACGGCCTTTTGTTCTACTGATTCTACAATTTGTCGATTGTGGTGATGTTTCTAGGAAGCCTTATTAATGGTGAATGAACATCAAAAGTGGTTGCATTTTGTTTCATGAGCATTCACAAGTTTGCATTATTTCTTCCCCTAAATGCGACCACATGAATAATAATCGAACGCTTGCGTTAGAAAAGAATCGTAAACAACAAATTCTTTGAAAATTCATTGTCTTATTCGCATTCTATATTTCTTTACCTTTAATGACTAATGACACATTTTGAAATCGTGCATAGCCTATGCGCTTGTTTGTTTGTCTTATTTGTTTCATTCTATTTTATGAGACCATGGGAGAAAAATCTATGGGGGAGGGGAATTTCAAAATACTTTCTGTAGTCACGTAATTTGGGTGTATGACAAATGCCAATAGTTTTCTGAGTCGCATTCTCTGAAAAGCCAAACATTAATCAACGAAACACTTCAAGGAATTTGTTTACATGCTCTTCAAAAACGTTTAAGAAATAATAAATTAATAGACCTATTATTTCCTAAATATACACATATTTTTGTATCAGAATTTTCCAAAATCCAACACTTATTTCAAATTTTCCAAAATCAGTTCCTTTTTGTCTGTATGTCGAACCTAGGCAAGAAAAGGCTTACTTATGCAATATAACTAACTGGTCGCCCACAGCTACTTCTCAAAAGAAGTCTAGATGAAGATTCGAATCTTCAACCAATTCAAACAAAGACTTCTTTTGTCTTTCAATAGCTTCCAGAGTTGATATATCTCAAATTATCAAAAGAAAATATCATATTCAAAAACTTTGCACTATCATGAAACGTTAACACCCATGTTCAAACTTTCCGATACAGCAATTGCCTCAGACACTCACAGAACAATATCAATCGAAAACACCTTTCATTATATTACTGCCACCGCTCTCACGTACACACGGGGCGCTGAATACGGTGCTAATAAATGAGAATCCGATAGAACTCAGGTATTTATGTATACACGCAACTCCGAAACAATAAAATTTCGTTTACGTAAAACCGGCTGATTTGAAGTACGCTATTCGCCAACTAAACGTCACATCTATTAGATTCTCTGTGAAAATGTAAATTCGCGAAATTCAACAGCTGAAGTTATGCATTAAACTCTGTCAATTTCGAGTAATTGCACGATGTATAGATTCATTAAAGGAGAATAAGTGTTGGAAATGTTACACAGCTGAGGGTCATGTGACAGATAACTCTCGCAATTGCAGCGAGTTTAAGAATACTTTCTCTGAAAAAATTTTTCGTGGAATCCAAGAAATTAATTTGTAAGAAAAAAGGTTCCACTGGAAATAATTATTATAAGTTAGCGGAAGTAATAGAAATAGTTGTGTTTCATACAGCGTTTTTATAACAAACAATTACTGAAAATATGAGAAACAAGGAAAAAGGAAATTTGATAAAAAGATATAATTTTCGTGGGCACTCCATACCGTTAAATGCAACAGTGATCGCTAATGACCTAGATGTTGATGCGAACTTAGATTTAAATAAACAAAAACAAAAAAACATGAGACTTGTTTCACGTACGAGAAGCCAAGAAAAGGGCCCAAGTTTTTATACGTGGGTTCTCATTTTGTTGAAGGAAGATGTTTTTTAAATGTCAATTTTCGATTAACATTATCACGTTTTGACTTTGAAAGTATCATACATATGAACACTACTCCGGACACATAAAAAATCAACTCTCAAAAAGAAGAGAGTGAAGTACTACGTTTCTATCAAAGTCTTTCTAAATCAGAAACGTTAACTGTACACGTAAAATACTGAATCTCGATCCGTTTTTGAAGGTATCTTCCGAATTTCGCTGACAGAAAAAACTGAGTGACGCGACGCACTGGCTCAGATCAGCGCACCCCGAAGGGCAGCCCATCTTCTGATCATTTTCCAGGACGCAAAATCTCCGCCCTTCGGCCCTTCATCGGCGGATTAGGCCCATTTAGCGCAACCCCGGAGCCCTTTGACGAGCGCATACAAAGCGCCGGCCTATGACGCAGGGCCGACGTTGCCATGGACGGGGAATTACACAGCAGCTGATCGCCCAACCGCGACTTCAGCTGCCGGCCCCACGGGTCGGCATGGCAACACCGCCTCCGCCTCCACCGCCGCCGTCATGGCGCTCGCCCGATCAAGACACAGTGCAATGTCTTCATTAGGCATTGAAGCAAGGCCTTTGATGCCTCCAGAAGGAAGAGGCCCCCATGTATCCATCACGGAAAGACTACATAATGCAGCTACGGTCTTGGGCTGACGTCGTGTCGAGCGACAAGGCGCCTGGGCGACGCGGGAACTTTTATGGACTTCAGAGGTTTCTTTGGTTCTCCAAGGAGAATCGAGAAGAACATTTAGTTGGGGTGAATTACGTCTCAGGATCCTACCAACCACTCTAGGGAAATAAGACCTAGTATGTGAAAAGTTCTTCCCTTTTCGCATTACCACAAGTTTCGAATCTTTCATGTAAGTAAGAAAAAGTAACATTTTTGTATAACTGAGGAAGCTCAGATTAAACATTTTCTTATCTATTTAAAATATATTATATTTCAATACTGAAATATGAATTACATAAAGAAAAGTAAAGATTAGGGATAGGAGAGCAAGATAAAGGAAGTCGGCATTGAGAATACGCAATCATGTAAAAACATTAAAACCTGAAAAACAGAATAGCGGCAATAACGTCTGAATGGCCAAATATATCTGCAAGTTTTGGCATGTAGCTACGAAGCAAAATTTCTGCTTGGAAACAAAGATTTCAAGTACACGGATTCTCGTAAGATAAGCATACCATTACTATGTCTGTGAGGAGAAGTGTCTCTATTATTTGCTTTCTAACGGGTTTTTGTGCAGAATGTTTTTGAACGGTAGGAAATACGTTTTACATTAATTTTGTTTGCCACGAAGGCCAAAATACAAAATAAATAGCGCTTAGGTTTAAATGGGTAAAGACAGAAAATGCGCGCGTGCGAAGCTCGTGCATTAAACAGGATGCAGTCGCTCGATTACTAAGCCGTCTGGATTTACTCGACATTTGGAAACCTTGATAAATGGACTCAGAAATGTGAAATCCGAGAGAAAACAGATAAATTCCCAGTCATGGTCAAGGCACTGTGAGTGTAATTATGAAGTTCACTGGCACTTGGCCAATGCTAATTGTTGCGATGTGCTCTTTAGAAATTTATTCATTTTATTTCGTGAGGATGTAATTGCACTGACAGAATAAGTAAAAATGTATTAAGCGTTCAGATCAAACTATCATATGTGAATAGGTATTTTTTGTTAGCAGGAGCAAACTAAAACGACACATTTCACAAACACGAAAGGTAAACGCATTGTGTGATATTTATTTTTTTTTTCATTTACTTTCATCTGCTATAATTTTATCTGACACCTCAGCTTCAATGTATTTTACTAACCTTAAATTATTTTTAAAGATATTTAAACTTGTAGTACTGTCGGTGAGTATGCCGTGACAGATAATATTACAAGTGAATGTTTATATATTGCAATCTTCAGAAACATATAGGACAGATTTTGATATCATTCACAGAGAAAACTAATGCTGCTGGAAACTGAAACACACGATAGTTCATCTCAAAGTATGTGAGGAACTTTTACACACCCCTGATAGCAGCTCCTTCCTTATTCACCTGAGCAACCTTTCCTTGTTCTCAACAGCCAACGAATACATTCACTTGAATATCCTTGCTACCTGCAGGATATGAAAAGTAAAGAAAAATACCTTCTGAATGCGACTATCGAGGAATGTGGAAAGAACAACTAGAACGAAACTCAGGACTTGCCAATGACGCAATTTTGTCACGAACTTCTTGAACAATCTCCAAAACATCCACAACAGAGTTCAGTCAAGTTCCTTCAATCGCTGCAGTAAGTCTGAATTTGCTGACTTCTCTGTACAAATCCACATCGTGGCGAGACTGGCAAGTCGGTGAGAAGCACTACTACAAGAAGGTGGTGACCTTCAAACGCCTGCCTGCCAGTGCAACTTCAGAACCCGGAACTGCGCCAACACGCCAACTGGAAGCGAAACGATGCGCCAAGCCAACCGAAGAACGCCTCTGTTTCAACGGAGAACGTCCAGCTTCCAGGATATTCAATTCAATTGCAACTGCGGGGGAAATCTTTGTTTTTTTATGGGTCACATTATTTGGAAGTAAGGGGTCATTCGCGAAAGCCATAGGCACACTACTGGGCGAGGCAGCTCCTTTGAAACGAAATTATACGATGGCTAATTGCAGGTTGGGGGTAAGTGCAAAGTGAACGTAGACTAAAAATAAAAAAAAAGTTTCCCACTTCAAGACATTTTGGCAGAGGAGCCAAAGGTGTCTCAAAAAGACCAATGATGTTTAAAGATCGCATGAGACACCTAAGTTAACTCTTCCTTTTTATGAAGTATATCTTGTTTACAGAGAGGGAAGGGTTAACGGCGTAGAGTACGTACAACTGAGGAAGGAATGGAATTGTTAAGAAATTTCACGGAGGAGAGAGGGGGTAAAATGATTTTTGTTAAGACAAGACAAAAGACAAAAGGTTATTTAATTTTCACATTTTCGCGTAGTTCTGTTTCCCAGATATGTGTTACTTGTGTTAAAAATTACCGTTACCTGTAATCGATTTTTAATATTGATAACGTAAGTAATATTGTCTCAAGGCAAAGTTTTACATGATACGATGGAATCCTACAACATTCAATTACACGTTTGTTCATTTGAGTAATCTGAGGAAGTTCTACATAATTCTATAGCGCACTGGCTTAAATTGAACTGTTACTGGAGGATCTTTCTTCTTCAACATGCAATTTTCTTCTTACGAACAGCAGGTGCATATTTGCATTCAATCCTCACGTATTTTCTTCCATAGACGCAGGAAGAGGTAATGCTTTCAGAAAAGGAGTCCTATTACAATGAAACGCAACGTAATTGCAGTGGCCTAACAAGGTTATCAGATATTTTATCCGTAATTTCATGAAAATGTAAACTCTGTAATAACGCCAACTACAGGCAACGAGGTGCAAAGGCTTCGCTAATTTTCTGTGTAACTAAACAGACGGGGCAAGCCAAATATTGCATTTTTGCATATTGCACTTGCGCAGGGAAAACTACGCAACAATTATGTTGTTTAAGAGGGAGGAAAAAAACGGAGTAGGGAAGTTTTTATTTATTTTTTCCATCAGGAATATATTTTATATAATAATTAATTCTTGCACCTAATAGACATCAGAATTGATAAATAGGTCATTAATGAACAGATTACGATAATATATTATATAATATCGAATTTGTCGTCGGTGCACAAAAAAAGTGAAACTGAAAAATATGTTACTTTGTAGTTACATGAAGTAAGTTTAGAAATGAGTCGTTTTCTGTTAGTAACTAGTACTAGATAATATGATAGTCGACCTACTCCTATAGAGTAAAGCCCTTTGCCTTTTGCTGCGAAATGATTAAATTCGTTCGCCTGCAAAACGACGATTTTCGATTTTGGTTTGGATTGATTGATTAGTAATTCCGAGCGCGTCAACGAGTAAGGTCACGTAAGTGTAGTGCATAACTTTCCTCCGGAGGTGCCGCCGATCTTCCCCGGCTGGATGACGAGATCCAGCGCCAACCTACAGTAGACTACACAATTTTCGGGATGTATCTCATTTCTTGTGCCCAAACTAGATGTAAGAATATGAAAATCGGCGATGGTGGAAACAAAAACAGGAAAAACCGGAGAACCGCCGAGACATTCTGCGGCGTAATCACAAGTCTTCCAGAAATCCCATAAGGATCAATCGAGATATCCATCCCTAGTACCCGAAGCACCGAGATAGCGCTCCGGTCGCTACCTCACGAGTTGCTGCGAGACGAAAGAGAAAGCAGAAGAAGAGGATACGAACCCTTGGTGGCGAGGCGCATCTCCGAGATTACGAACCCGGATTCCGCGGCCGCCGCCGCCTGGGCGCGGCCCGGAGACGGAGGGCGCGTCGCGGGGGGCGCTTCCCGCAATTGCCAAGGAAAACGGAATTAATTCCTGGCGTCCCGCGCCCCTCACGGCGCCCGGCGGAGGGGCGGGACTGGCAAGGCGCGGGGCGGCAGGGTAGGGATGGAAAGGATGGAAGAAGCAAGTCGGTCAGGGCCGGGTGGTTAGGTGGGAGTGATACGGGACGCACAGCAGTGGCGGGTGAGCAAGGAGAGGATGGGAATAGCGAGTTGGGAAGAGCGCAGACAGAAGGATGATGGTAATTGCTAGAACGGTACGGAACACGGGGGGGGGGGGGGTCGGAATGGGGTTGGGGTCCCGGTCATTTCGGGGCGCGTTCGGGACGGGCGGCGCTGCGGCCGAAATCGCACCCCGGCGGGGCAGTACGGGGTGGGTTTGGAGCGCTGCGGGCGGCATAGGTACGGACACTGAGGGTTGGGAAGTGGAGGGTAGATCGGTACGGCCGCTGGGGGGCAGGCGCGGTACGGGCATTGGGGGCAGAGCCGGTACGGGCGTCGGGGGGGGGGGGGCGCTACGTGCAGAACACAAGAGAAAGGACGGCCTGGCAGGGGCGCCTCGGAAGGGCCAAGGAGGGAAGGGCTTGGGAGGAAGCGGCAGAGGCGGCGGCAGCTGCGAGGAGCGTTGGCCGAGGTGGGGGAGGCTGCCAGGGTGGGGGCGGAGGCGGAGGCGGCGGCGGCAGGGGCCGCGGTGTGGCGGGGAGGCGGCGCAACGTAGATTACTCATAATTGCAATTCCTGCGCGTAATGCCGGGCTTTATGGCCCCATTTTCCGTCGGCGATCGACGCGCCCAGGACTGCCGACGGCGTGAGCCGCGTCGACAACAGCAGGCAGGGCGCCGCCATCTTGGAATGCGGTGAGAGGAAGGGGCCATGGGATGAAAATGGACGCGGAAACGTGAGTCGCCATGATGGGGAAATGTCGGTATTCATTTCTCCATAAATTTGGAAGAAGTATTGGAATTAAAGAAAAATATTTCGACGCCTGCAAAGACGTGGTGTAATCACCCCAACAGGCGCTGTAGATATTCCTGTACAAGGAAACGAGGACTGGATAAAACGTCAAGAAAACGGCTATCTTGCAGAAATACCTATCATACTGCTGTGGTCTTCTATACACTACTGCTCGGGCTCTTCATAAGGACTCGACAACACGACTTCTCAGATGTTGCTGTTTGTGTCTAGTGCATAAGTCCCAAAATAATTTTCCTTGTACGTTTCATAGAATTAAGGATGCAATGCCGTATTATTGGCCACAAGGGAACACACCTCAGCAGCTTCCAGTCAGAAAAAATAATAGTTGACATGCGAATAATCATTACCTACATACTACATGGCTATTCATCATACGTCTGAGATTTCCCCCACAAAATTATTAGAATAATAGCGAGCATTCTACACAGGTAATTTGATGGGCCATGTTTTACGACGGTCCATATGTCATAAGTTACATAACGTATTTGATCACAAAATGTGACGAATTTTGGCGTCAATGACGAATGAGAAATTGTCAACAGTTTAATAGGCCGTTCCCCCGTCACTAAATGCACTGAACAACTTACAAGATAAGGAGAGCCACCCAGTGCTGCGCTCTTATCATATCACAGATTGAACCTTCGTGAACCCATCTAAAACAAAGATGAGTAACAAAACCCAAACCATGCAGTTTTTTGAAGGGAGCTGACCAGCGTTGCAGTCCTAGTATTCTAACACCCCATCAGTATGACCAACCATTCATCCCGATCAGTTGAGTCTACTTCGATTTATTTGGAGGGTCACTTGACATTAGTCAGGTGTTACGATGTCATCCAATCGGGAGTGTGACGTCACTGTGGTGACGTTGAAGCTGCCGATTGGATGACACCGTAACAGGTGATTCGACGTCAAGTGCCATTATAAATAAATGGAAGCACAGCAGCTGTTGCGAAATGTGCGGTGTTCTCGACTGGCGTCGCCTACAACACCGCGCGTGCGCCCATTCCACGTGCGGTGCCGTGCTGTGCCCCCGCGCGGCATCTGGGCCAGCGCTCGGCCGGAAGCCCCCGCCACGGGACACGCGCGCGCCGCTCTGCCGCGCCGGACGTCCGCTCGCCACCGCGGAGCCGGACGCGCCTGAAGGGGACAGGGGGGAGGTGCATCGGTCGACGGGTGGGGACAGGGGAATGGAGGTGGGGTGATGCACGGGAAGCAGAAGAACGGTGAGGGAGGATGGTACAGACACAAATGGACGGAGTACACGAGAAAGGGGAAGGAGGAAGAAGAGATGGTTGGAGGAGGAAGGGAGAATAGTGAGGGACGATCGTAGGGCTACGAGTAGTCGGAGCACAGGATAAAGGGGAACGGGGAGGGACTGTGGGGCGATGAGGAGAGGGTAAGGGAATGGAGATAACGGTAAGAAGTAGGGGGGAATGGGG
This sequence comes from Gryllus longicercus, assembly GCA_038098605.1. Classification (NCBI taxonomy): domain Eukaryota; kingdom Metazoa; phylum Arthropoda; class Insecta; order Orthoptera; family Gryllidae; genus Gryllus; species Gryllus longicercus. Next base: position 84,027 of record JAZDUA010001190.1, read on the forward strand.
AATCGAGTGGGTCAGAGGGGGGCGGGCGGCGAGGGGGCAGACCAGGGGACCGAGACAAAGGGAAACCGGCGAGAGGTGAGGAGTGGGTGGGAGAGGGCGGGAGACTACGGGTTGACGGGAGAGGGGATGGTGTGAGAGGGGACGGTGTGGGGTAGCCGAAAATGAGGGAAAGCGAGGCGAGGGATCGAGCCGTTCGGACGAGAGACGAGCGCGGAATAGACGGCGGCACAGGAGTGGGAAGGAAACTACAGTACGATTTATTTAGTCGTGCACTCGACGTAAATCACGTGTTGCGGTTTTATCCGATCGGGAGCTTATGTGTCGCTACAGTGACGTCAATAGGGGACGTTCAAGCTCCCGGCTGGACGCAACCGTGAACAGCTGATTCACTTCCAACGCGCGGTCATATAAGTCCGAGGTGCTCTGAGGAAGGGGCAGGGACGCGGAAGAGGCGGGGAGAGGTGGAAGTCGTCGCCGGGAGGTCCCGAGCGTTCGCGAGCGGCGGCTTCGCCACCTGGCGCCACCGAAGCTGCGCCGCAGCCGGCGACGGTCGCTCAGGAGGAGGGCTTCTCGTGCGGGTGGGGTTTCCTCGTGGGGGAGGGTGGGCTTGCGGGTGGGTGGACCCACCCGCAGGGGGCACGCGCCCCGGAACGCTGTTGCGGTACAGATTTGGGGCAAAATCATAGAAAATTGCACATAAAATGTAATTTTTCACAGGCTGGAAAAATATGAACTATTTAATTGAAATCAGACTGCACGAAAATTGACCTTACATTTTGATATACGTAAAGAAATGGTGGCAAAATAAGTTGCTTCAAATCTTATTCAGAAAAGGTTAAACATTCAACATGAAAAATATAATTTTGGTTCTTTATCAGCCTGAACATAAGAATGAAAGTGCAATTTTCTAAAATCGTCATTTACAATCTTACAAATTCGACTGTCACTGTGAACCTTGTGGCAGACATTTGTACAAAAAAAATTATAAATCGGAAAATTTGAATGCAACTGAGACTATCGTTTAGAAATGTGTAATTGAATCGAAATTTTCAAGACAAAATCATCACTCTGATTAGTATTTGAGAATTTCGTTTTGGTCAAAGAATATCTAGTGTCTACTGGATGCAATATTCCGAGATTAATAAAGGAGCAACTGTGCAATAAATTTCAACGGTCCAACAGATGATTGGCAAACCTCAAGAAAACCTAAGGTGCTTCGCAGGTTGGCAGTAAGGAACGTTTGCCCAGCAAATTATTTTCCACCAATTTTTTTAAGTGTCCTCGTGACTCTGTTTCCCTTGAAGTATTTATTCAGAAAAGAGAATATCGAGAGTTTTACAACGGATTTGAATCGTGATGATACAATGTTGCGCAACTCCCCTTCCATAGAACTATCCTGCTCCACCTGTGTTCGAACGTCATGGAATATGCAGTATGAACAATACTTAGCGAATACCATACCTAAGGAAAGTTACATCTGAATGTTGATGTACAGCATGATTATTTCATTTATCGAAGGCCGAAAATCACGCATTTAAAAATTGCTTATGATGGGTTTCTAAGTAAAGGTTACAGCACGGATTACACACGTGTTCAGGTTCCAATATATGGGATGGTGTAATAAGCTTTATGAATGCATCGCAAACAAAAGTAATTACATTCAGAAGCTACTTTCTATGGCATTCAATGCGCTACTGAGTATGGCAACCTTCATAAATCTTTCTGCTTCGCTGCAGATTTCTTCAAGGCAAGGTTATTCAGATGAGGTTATTGGCTTCTTGCTGTACGGATATGTACGAATCACCCAACATGACCATTAATTAATTTCTTTGGTTCCTTGAAGAACATATCTAATATTTTTATTTTTAATATATATATATATATATATATATATATATATATATATATATATATATATATATATATTATGAAGCTGATTATCTCAACAAAATTAAATATATAACTAAAAAATACATCTTTAACTTTTGTAGAAACGTATCAAACATAATCAAAGGAAAAAATCACCCCCCAAAAAAAGGAGTTCACCACACAAAAAGTAATTTAGAACACCACTTGACAATGACCAACCCTGTCCTTATATAGTAATACAGACAGTATCATTATTATGCGATGCTGTTTTATAAGAAACAATGAAAACATTGTACATAAATAATTTGTTTGAAAGAAAACCCTGGGATACAGTATCATTTGCTCATAAATAATTTACAATATATTTTCCTCTTTATGCATGAACAGTTTTGAAATCATTCGCTTGATTCTCATCGAAGGTTACGAATTTCTTCACAACTTCATTGAAGTCTCTTTTCATCACTCCATTACATCACAAGTCGGTATGTCTGCTCCAAGGTCAATCCAATATTCCACTACACCCATATTCCATTTACCCGTTTGTCTTGTTTGTCGAAAGCAGCGATTCAACTATAACTTGTTACGTGACACGAAACACATCCCGTCAGAAAACGGAATAGTTTGGCGAAACGTTCCAAAATCGCGACTTCTGACATGCACTGTACACCGGAGGGAAATGAAACTCTTCATAAGTTTTTTCTTCTCTTTCCTCTAAAGAAAAAAAAGTCTTGACAATTCTGTCAAAGAAATAATTGAAAGACTAAAAATTCTTTTATCATGTCAACGTCCTGCAATCTTACGAAAAGAAAATACATCGTGACACAGAAAATCCCTCGACATTTCCTTCAGCATCAGCCGCATTTAATTTCATTAGCTACCAAGTCGTCGATCAATCAGACCAAGAGGACAGAACACTCTCGAAACCCACTCTCCTCACGACCGCCACAGTCGCGACGGAAATTCAATCGTGGAAAAGGGAAATCGGAGAATCCGAAAACTGGTAATCGCAAGAAAATTGAAAGTGGGACGAGTCCCCAGCGGCATAAACGCTTAGCTTAATATTCCGGTACGGAAATTCAGAGAAACACACCTGTAGGATAATTGTATTGGTGGTACTTGTATTGGCTGTGACAGGTGTATTGTGGGGTGGAATGTGTATTGGTGGTAGTAGTAGTAGTAGTAGTAGTAGTAGTAGTAGTAGTAGTAGTAGTAGTAGTAGTAGTAGTAGTGGTACTGGTAGTAGTAGTAGTAGTAGTGGTAGTAGTAGTAGTAGTGGTAGTAGTAGTAGTAGTAGTAGTGGTAGTAGTAATAGTAGTGGTAGTAGTAGTAGTGGTACTGGTAGTAGTAGTGGTACTGGTGTTAGTAGTAGTAGTGGTACTGGTGGTGGTAGTAGTAGTAGTAGTAGTAGTAGTGGTGGTGGTAGTAGTAGTAGTGGTGGTAGTAGTAGTAGTGGTGGTAGTAGTAGTAGTGGTGGTAGTAGTAGTAGTGGTGGTAGTAGTAGTAGTAGTGGTGGTAGTAGTAGTAGTAGTAGTAGTAGTAGTAGTGGTAGAAGTAGAAGTAGTGGCGGGTGATGGGCCGTGGGGGAGGCGCAAAGAGAAATCCGAAATGGCGGCGGAGAGAGGAGTATCGGCCTCTGCATGGCAGTGCAGGAGGGTTGGTTCCCGCAATTACACGCAAAAAAAAAGCAGCAGTTGCTTCCTTCCGCCGGAGGCACGGGGTCATTACGCGACGTTAACAAGGGCGAGGGACGGGGATGGGGCGGCGAGGGGGGTACAAGGAGGGGGAGGGGGGAGGGGCGGAGGAGGAAACTGGCAAGGCACACAATTTGCCTTCGCACTGCGCTCGCGCCTTTGATGTCCAACGGCGGTCACTTCAAGACTGGAGACCGGAGCCTTCTTCTCTCTTTCCTATCCTCTATGAAGTTATTCAACCTGATTTACATTTAGATGATATTACGAGAATACGAAACATACTTTTGGGCACATAGGAATAGTGTGGCCAGTCATTCGAACTACATTCTTGTGCCACCTTTGATTTCATTTCGTTATTTTTTGTAAAAAAATGTACTTCTTTAATATTCATACACAAAACCTATTGTGAATACATACCCAAAATCTATTAAATTGAAATTGTTCCTTCAAAAGAACTGCTTTTTTACAATATTCAGAATGTTACAAAAATTATTTGGAAAGAATCAAATCCGAATGGGATACTTAAATACAAATACAGGGAAACATTTTGTTTTGTTGTATGGTTTACAAATGACCAAAAATGTATGAATCTTCAGAAGATGTACATTAATGAATTTCCACACAACATTTTTTAGAATATGTAATTTGATGTAATCTTCCAATGTATCATTAATGAATTTTACGATTAACATGCTTTATCGTTTTACCTACTACACATCTTTTTATAAAGTTATTATGTTCGGAATTTAGGAGTACTATATCACAAAATTATGAAGGTCACTTGAGGTAATCGAGATTACGAGGAATCAATCTAAATTTCCTAAAATGATAAAATGATGTGTATTTTTTGAATTATTTTAACTAAAATAACGTGTCTAAATTTAATTAAAAACTCAAATTTAATGAGAAGAACACCTACAAACAACGAGGTACGAAAACAACATATGTACAAAATACTATGATCACATGTATATAATAAAAACTTCACTAGCACTAGGTATACACAGGCAATACTACGTTTACTTTTAGTTCAAATGTTCCAATGATGAAAATGAGTATTTTATATGAACTATTTTTTGAATAAATAATAAAATCCAATAAAGAAACAAATAAACCCAAAAGTACACATTGCGTCGTTCACCATTTTCAATCTTCTTCTTTTTTCAAAACCGATAAAAATTAATTTCAGATTTTATATCTGGTTCATTTTACACCTGAGCGCTGGCCTTCCACTGTTCCAGTTCTGCACAATGCAACACCATAATCAGAACACTAGCATGGCGCGGCGCCTCCCGAACTCTCGTGAAAATTAGCTTAGATCCAATTCTTTTTTCTGATTACGGTTTCCATTCGAAAATCAGAAGTTGGGGTAACCTTCGTGTCTTCCGCCCCACTAGAAGTCACAACAACCAGAGCAAATGTCGCTGTAGAGTGGGGAAGGGGCCAATTATGGCGGGAGGAAATCTTTTTTGAATATTTACGCCTGTTGGCTTCAGCCAATGTTTTCTAGGGCTCACAAGCCTGGACTCTGAAAAGTATTATGTCGATTATACCATGGAAATTGACTGAAAATATCACTGTGTTGATTGGAAAGAAGTTGACAAATTCGGCAATCATTTTAATAGAATGCTCTAATTCAATAAAGCAATTAAGAGTGAGGAATATTAAGGAAACTTGACATTTACAAATCAGTCATATTTCCAAATTAATTTTGTCTCTATAATGTTTATTACAATCAAGAACATGGAATTGATTTAAAATTTTAGATGTGATGCCCACTCATTGATTGTAATTTACGCAACAATTCATTTAAAAATAATGATATTGATTTGTTTCCAATCCGACTTCAATCCCCTTCCTACGGCACGGCGAACGGAAACAAAAAAATCTATATTGGCAACTGTTTCACGGACCATAGGATTTTCTCTCGTGGCATTTACGACAAGCCACGAAGTAAAGAGGCAATCGTGAAAAGATGAAAACGCGAGTCTGAGAACAACTCGTAATAAATACATTTCATTCGGCTAGCAAAATGGACTTTTTTGGTTTAATATAGAAACATTCCGCTTGAAATAAGATATTTGCAAGCAGTGAAATCGTCGCCATATATTCATATAGAATTACGAGTATTTCCACTATGCGAGAGTTTGATATACTTAAAAAAGAAAATCACAGCAAATAAGGACGAAGGAATACCAACTGATTAACTCTCTAGCACAGTAAATATTTGAGAAGTTGCGAGTATACATGAATCTTTGATTCTCGCATTTCCCTTTGAAAATCCTTGGATAAATCTCATTTTCCACTTTCACTCCAACTTCAGAGCAAATTTTGTATTTTTTTTTTCTTGTTTAAGAACATATATTGAGTACGAATTAAACTTGAAGCAAGTACCAATGTTTTATTACTACCGCTAAATGTTTTCCACTATCAGTGCTTTTATTCTTAGACATTTCATTTTCAGAGACTACTTACTTTCCTAACCTCAACGGTGGCGAAGAGCGTTAACAAACTTCGCACGACCGAGAAGGTTAATGACTGGGAGTTTGAGTTCGATCCTGACCACGTGACAGAAATGTTCTCGATGTGCTGAATACAAACGAGTTTGTGGCATCCAATAACTAATTCACAGATCGACTGCTGAAGAAAGTCTAGCATTAATATACTATGAACTAGACTGTAATAGTACGTGCGTATTACATAACTTATTGCGAATTCTCATATATGAAACATATCTTTGTATAACAGATTGTTAAACAATTTGTTCGCGTCTTATACCGTTTTACATACTACATAACATCAAATTGTTTTGCCAACACACACCAAAAAAATGAAACTGCAGTAGCAATACCACTACAAGTGTTATTCCGTTTGGGGTCAACGCACCAACTGTTTGTTCCTTTGCACTCGACAAACAGCACACGTAGGCGCACGCAAACGTATTCCGAGCCTATCCCATGGGTCATGGCACACTTTCTACGCTTTGCTCCGCAGGGAGTGTAAACATCGCAACAAAAAAACAACCGTTCGCGCTGCATTCAACTCACGGAAGTTAATACACCACACACGCAGCACACTTGCAGCAGTTTGCGTTTCGAGTTATCATGGAATATACACTGCGCGTGGATTCGGAGAAATGTAAAATTGATTCAAAGGGCCACAAAAGATCTGGAGATTTTGAAAAATATTATCAACTAATTTAAACCTTAAAATGTCTGTCCATCTGCCCACAAAATATCCCACATTTTACTTTCTCCTGGCAATTTCCTTTTTTTACTTCATGTTCTACTAAATATTTGTTTTTGTCCCGCAGGGGAAAAAGAGGCGGCAAGTATCGACCTCGCTAGGACAGTGAACCCACGACAGGTGGCAACGCTTGCACGCTGGAGTCATTCTTTGTCACAAGAGTGCAAATACTAAATTCCGCTCTTTTAGGCCTTCGAAAGCTTCCGTTTTTTTCCGAAAACTGTCTTTGTTTTGATGTCTCAGTGATGTAATTTTTAGCACATTTTGAAGGACATGAACGTCAAAACGCTAACAAATATGTGTTCAGTATTTTTTGAGTGAAACACTATACGAAAGAATAGAAAAAGTTTCGGAATTAATTTTTACTTTTCATAATAAAGATAATGATGCAATTAATATTGTTGCTAAATCGTGGCAACGTGCAAGAATAGTATTTATAAAAAATCCATCTCATCATCAATCACCATCAATGTACTCGTCTATACCCAAGATTTGATGCTCTTGTAGTTGTTCAATTTCGTAGCAATTACTTTGGAGTAACAAAAACTAACAGAGGGCTGGCCTGCCAACAGTGTCATTTTCCGAACTAAGAAACAAATCTAATACTTTAGTACGAAAGTCTTCTTTTGCTCAGAGGCATTGCATTCGCACTCACTCTGTTAATGGCACGAAATGCATAATGGCACATTCCGTAAACGTATGTCATGCGACAATGTTTTCCTAATCTTTCAAAAGAACATATTAATTACATTATTATACATTATTAATTAAAATTACAGAACAGTTCAGTCAGACTTTCCACGTCTAAAAGTCGTGTTGTCGAGGCAAAGATCTACTTCAAGATACCTTTCTTTATACGTATAAAAAATACATTGTGCGGGCGACGTCAAAATCCTATCAGAAAGCTACTTCGGGACACGACATACAAAAACAAATACTCATCGCTACAGACTATCCATGATCCTTAAGCTAGAGGAATCCTTTTTACATTAACCCGTCGTCTTCAAACATACCAAATCGACAGACTTCTCATCACCCTAGACATTACTTTCTCTTTGATAGTGTAGTAATGTTACACAGCCCACTCAGAGGCTTTTGTTACATCCGTAATCTTGCAGTCGCTGCGTGCCTGTATTTTACCTCCGCTCGACAGCGCATGACGAAGGGTGGGGAGGCAGAGGGGTGGCGTGGGTGTGAGTGTCCCTACGAGGTAGCGAAAGAAAGAAGAAAGAACAAGAGAAGATGTGGCTATTATGAGGAAGAAGGAAAGAAAATACGAGGAGGTTGAAGAAAATAAGAGGGGAAATAAATGGAAACAATGGGAAAGATAATTTAAGGCAGGACGAAGATATGGAGAACAAAGAGGAGAAAGAGAAAAAAGGAGAATGAAAAAGGGAATAAGAACCCAAATGAGGAAGGAGGGAATTGAGAGAGAGAGAGAGAGAGAGGGAGGGAGAGAGGGGGAGGGAGGAAGAGAGGGAGAGAGAGGAAGAGAGGGAGAGGGAGGGAGGGAGAGAGAGGGAGGGAGGGAGTGATAGGATTGGAAGCGGGTGGCGACATTAACGGAACTAACGAAGGTCACTGACGGGGTTGCAATGGAAGCGGGGAGGGACCCCGACAGGACAGTGTCAGTGAAGACGGCGGCATCGAGGTGGCAGTCGAAGCGGTATGGTGACGGTTGTCACCGCAGCTGAGCATCGGTGCAAGCAGCGGGAACTGCGTGGGTGGTTACGACGTCTCGTCCGCGCTCTCCTCCTCTGACTCTCTCTCTCTCTCTACCTCACCCTTCGCTTTTTCGGGCAAGGGATTTCATTTCATACGTGAGGGACTTTCCTTGGGATACTGTTTAAGTGTTTTTGCCCACTCGTCATTTAAAATGAATTATTTTTTATCCGGCTTCTGCGCTCGCTGCTTCGAGTCTCCCCTCGTCCGGGTTTTTGTGGTCCTCCGCCGCCGCTGCCGCCGCCGCCGTCGCCGCCGCCGGCTCGGGGCGTCATCACCGCTGCTCCCCCAGCGTCTCTGCTCCACCGAGCGCACTGCTCTGCCCAGTTCCGTTATCCGACTCGTCCTCGCCGCCTTTTCCTCACTTCCCCCGGATCCGCACGCGCTGCGCAGTTATTTGCAGGCGGCCGCGGGTTTCAGGCCCAAGGCGCGGATGGCGTTACGACGGCGGCGTACTGTTATGTCATTAGTGAAGTATGACTTTTTACGGGCCACTGACACTGTCTGTTTTTGCCAGCCTACGCAAGGTCAAGGAGTTGGTGTGTCACGTCCGGTTATTTCTCAATTACTTTGTTGTGATGCAGGGGCCTCCAAAGCAAATGGGCCGTGTGTGGCTCTATTCCGAAACATTCTCTGAAACGTGTTTTAATGTGACATTCACGTCCACTGTCCCTTTAAAGGCAGATATATTCAAATAATTCAATACGTGTAGGCGTATGTAATTGATGCGTCGCTTGGAGCTTCGTAAATACGAAATGCCCGAAGTGCCATAGGGTGGGATTTTCTGCACTAGTTAAGTAGTTGGAGGACATTGCCACGGCCTGGATAATTCTAGGGGTCGGCTGCTCTGTTCATGCATTTCCTCGCAGAATTTCCCGGCGGACGCTAGAGCAGTAAGTTTAAACAATGGTTGACCGCCCGCGACCCTTCCTTCCCCAGCCCGTTGCGAGGATAAAGACCCCTCGCCCGTACTGTAGACCAGGTCTCAAATGCAAGGACTTAGGCCAGACCGACCGCACAGCTGTTGCCCTCGAGCCAGTTCACCTCTCACTTTCGGGACGATCTTTTTTTAGACCGATTGTTTAGGGATTTCGGGCGTGTCGTCAACTGTTAAGGTTATTAGTCCCATAAGTGTAGTGCATGCTTTTATCGCGGTGAGCTCCGCCAGGTTGACGAGATCCGGCGCCGACCTATGTCGACTTTGGGACAAATTCCTCAATCACGTTTCTCCCACCAGCGTGTCACCGCCCGAGCAGCCGAGACAAGATCTAAGCTCCCAACTGGTCTCCCGGCATACGAGTCAGTGTTGTGCGTGTGTGAGGGTAAGCAAGGTGTCAGGAGACGATAGGACAAGGAAGAGGAAGGAAAGATCGCGCGCGGTCCGTGACCCGTTAGTTATGGAAATGTTCCAGCCTTCGCCTGATGTTGATCGGAAAAACCACAAAACGCTACCGATCAGAGCAGCCCGCCGCCAGAATTCTCCTGACAGCAGCTGTATTCGACCTAGCTGTCCAGCTCATGTAGACATTCGGGACACGAACGTTAGGACCTCCAGGTCAGAAGCACTGCAGTAACAGCGCTGGGCCATGGCATGCCATGTAGACCACACATTTCAGTAGCGCTGCTGTGCACAACCCGCTGACTGCGGGTGCATTCTCCGATGCCAGTTTCTCTCAGACGTAGAACATATAATCACATAGGAAATTACAGCTGTTTCTCATTAAAGAGATCCACATTTTGCAAAAAATGTTTTCTCTTTAAAAGTCGAGAAAACGTGTTATTCATTTCCTTTTTGATTCTGGCTATGTGGGGACTCGTATTACGTGGCTGCGACCCGCAAGAGATATTTCATAAACGCCCGCGCGTTTTTTGGGATTGGATCCTTCTGGCCTAGACAGACTTTGCTAGAAGTGCGAGTCGGCGTCAAGTAAAAGGTGGATTTGAGATCTACTTAAGAAGAAAAATAATTTGATAACAGCTGATTAACATATTAGAAACGAAACAATAACTTCTTCCAAAAACGATTATTAAACAGTGAAAATTTGACTGTGATAATATGACATTGAAAATGCTTTGTTATATATCTCATTAGAAATAAAGTTACAAAAGAACATTTACGGATTCAACCATTTTCTTTTCAAGCATTGCACGAAACATTTTAATATCTTCCAGACAAATTTCAGTTCCAATTTTTAAAGCTTTGAAACGCGAGACATTCTCCGAAAGCCCTAAGAGGAATATCTAGCTTTATGATAATTGAGTGCCGTCTCTTCCGACATACATCCGAGCGAGCGAACGAAATGAAAGAAACAGAAAAAAAGTCCTGCAAATCGTTTCATCTATTTCCAGCGCAAGGAAGTTCGAAGAGACAATAAATGTTCGTATTGCCCCCGGCTGTAACACCGCCGCGCCGACCTGCCTGGCTCCCCGTGGCTACTCCGCTGCAGAAACACAATACAGGGTTTATTACAGGGCATTTCCTACGGCTGCTGCCGCTGCCTCGTCCGTCTCTCTCTTTCTAGAGAACACCGCGCGTACATGCCGTGTGGAGGGAGCGCTCTTCGCGGAGCTGATGGACTTGGCGGTCCTCGTCGCTTTTTACATCGCTCGCGGATGCGACTCCGTTTGCGAACACGCCCCAACAGTGGAGCGCGAAGCTGCGGGAGCTCCGGGCAGAACGTTGAAACTCCTCTTTCGTCACATCCGGTACTTTTAGCGCCAACCGATTCAAATGCAAGTAATTTCATTTGTTGACGGCACGTCACTTGCGAAAGGTTTTACTGCAAATAGCATAGACATTCAACATTCTTCCAGCCACCGAACAGACGTTCATAACGTTCATATTATATATATATATATATATATATATATATATATATATATATATATATGTGTGTGTGTGTGTGTGTGTGTGTGTGTGCGTGTGTGTGTGTATGTGAACTGATATCATGTTTTACTTACATGTATGTAAGCATGCTATCATTTCATTATGTATATTAAGTAATTAATTTCTGTATTAGTTACTGAATGCCAGCAAACACCTCTATTCAATGACCAAGTATCAAGTATGATTCAAATGTGTAGTAGGTATGTTTTAGATAACAATAAGAAGTTTTGTTGGGCATATTCAAAAAATCTCCTAAGGTAAAATTTGGATCTAACCTTTGGTCACACTTGCAAATGTGAAATTAGCACTAACAGGTCTGAATAAAAGTTATGTTGGGGAGTAAATTCATTAATGCTCAGTGAGTTACAGTATGTTTTACATCAATACTATGGTGCACTGCACGTTTTCGTGTTGAGTACAAAGAAACTTCGGTGGAAAAATGGACGTTCACACTGTATTTTCAAATGAAATGAAAGCATGATACATCTCTGGAGTCAAAAGCATAATACATATTCATTAGTATACTCTTTAATTATGGACTTCTTTAATTAAATAAGCTTATCTGACATTCCCTTATCTGCAAATAGATAAGGGAATAACATTTAACGAATCTTCTTAGCAACTTCACAGTCACGATACCTACCGCAGCCAAATTCAACGAAATCGAAGGAAAGGAAAATGCACGAGGCATCCACGAGGGAGAAAGTAAAAACCACATTTACACATTTGTAAATAAATTAATTCTCGCTTCAAACGAATACAGGAGAAACGAAAAAGCCTTGTATGAGCGCGCAAGGAACACAAAACCATTCGCGCGACTGCTCCGTTCTTTCGACCTCAGTTACCTCCTCCACTGATCCGCACTCGTCAGCCGTTGACAATTCGCACACTGCAGCGCAAGGCGGCAGCGTCCAACTGGTAGTGGGCGGGCACTAATCAAAAATCGGCTGGATCGGTATTGACTTCTAGCTGCCCAAGTCGACTGACCTTAACACGCCGAACCTCTGAAATAATGATTAATTGTTAAAAAAAAACTTTTTTGCTGACAATCAAACTTTTAAAGTTCGTTATCAATGTTGGCAAAATTAACTGTTTGTTGCCGTTTCAGGTACCTTTGGGGTTTTGTCAGTGCAGAGTCCCCTCGTCCCTCGAACATCACGCAGACCTTAAACCCGGTCCTGCACTATAATACATGGACGACCGCGGATGTCCGTGCGCCCAATTTCGTGTTTCAATTATTGTTTTGGGTAAAGGGAGTCAGTTCCCCAATCACGCACTTACCATTCGGGGCAAGTGCTTATGGCAGGATTAGGATCTGGAAGTGATGAATAAAGATTCCTATAAGAAGGGACCGCCTTGACAGCTACTGCTTGGCCACTACCGGTAACATAACTGCAGGTTACGACCAAGCACTTATTTTGTCAGTGCGTTCGTATAGTTAGCTCATTTGTAAATGGCTCAATCACTATCTCTCGCAGTGTCATCATCCTGCTTGACGTTCCTTCATTTCCCAACCTGTCGAAGTCTTCTATACTGTAGTTCTTAGAGAAACTCTTCTATACAGTAGGAGGTTACGCCGTATCACAAACACAACTGAAATATTATTACTGCCGGATTCGAACATAGAGCCCACATACGCGACCAAAAGAAACAAAATTTAAACGATTCCAAAATAAATTAACATTTGTACAAAATCATACTTCGGAGTTGTTTTAAATCATTTGAAATGATCTTATTTATTACACAGGGACGCTCAATCGCAATCAATAAATATAATTATTTCTTACTGATATGTTATTGCCTTGAATAAGGAGTTCTATTCACTTACACTCCATAACTTACCTGGATAGAAACGATTGTGGTTAGGAGGGAAATAAGAAAACAGTTGAATGGTGCTACAGGAGGGAAATATGAAAACAGTTGAATGGTTTTACATGTTCTCTTATGGAGGAAATTATAAGAAGGAGTTATGAACAGGAAGAATGGGAGGGAAATACGAAAAGACAAACCGTGTCAAGTAAACAACTACTTAATTAGAAAATATATCATTAAAATCACATAAAAAAATAAAATTATGAATGTACCACGGGCGTTAACTGGTCCCAATGATCGAGCCTTTCGGCCCTCGGGCTTTTTGTCGCCGCTCGATTATTAGATCGCCCTTGGAGCATAAATAACTATTTCGTGTGTTTGTCTCCAATGGGCGAACATTTGCCTGCCCTTCCGCTACGCCACTCCACTATTCCGGGGAACGGCGCGAGAGCGCTCGGCGTCGCGTCGGCGTCGGCGTCGGCGTCGGCGTCGGCGTCCTCCACCTTGGTGAGCGGCCGTTGGACGTTCAAAGCCACCAATGGGCGGCGGCCGGCAACGTTGCAGGCGCGGCTCCGCTGCGTCGCCGCCGCCGCCGCCACCGCCGCCGCCGCCGCCGCCGCCGCCGGGTCCCGTTACGACGACGACGACGACGACGACGCTCCGCCGCTGCCACCGCCGCTCAGTGGGCCGACGCCTTGGGTCTCGGAAGACCAAAACGCGTAGCCACAAGCGTATACGGAGACAGACGAGCGGAGTCGACGAATTATTTTTACACTGACTGATGCACGGCAAATGATTTTGAAGGCGAGTATTCACATAAAATACGTTGGCAATTGTGCGTTAGACGAGGATGTTTTGTGTCAACGCGAGGGACGAAGCCTCAAGGGCGCATCCAGCCGATCATTTTGAAGGAGGCTATCACAGATTTTTGTTAAATAATAAACATATTTGCTACCATATTGTAGTGTATATATGGTATTGTACAATATTATTTTGTAAATAATTTTTAATTCCAACATCAATAAATATTTAAATTTTTTTGGCAAATAAAAAAAGGAAACAAAGGTCTATTTTTCTAGGTCTCTTTTGGGGAAGCCTCATCCGCAAGTTAGAAACCTAGGGCAGCTTCACAATTCCTCGGGAAGACTTCTGATTCAAACTCCAAATCAATGTTAATGCAAGACTTGTCGTTCGGGAGAGCACAAGCTCTCCGATCGCTCCACTCCACTCGGCATTTGTATTCGTTCGTGGCTTTGCATTTCGCTCTCTCGTGACACAAGTGGGTCAAAGCAGCACACTGGAGGTAGGACCTCCGCGACGAAGCGGAGCGAAACGGAGTTCCGAGAACGAAAGTTAGGTAAAAATTCCTTCTCCGCTGCTTCGGTGGTGTGTAGGTTAGCATATCGATAATTCCGAGTTCCAACGAGATCGAAGCTGCGGATTTTTAATGGCGAAAAAAATCCTTCGTACGTCTTCCTTCGGAGGGGAAGTAAAGCCGGCTGCCCCATGTTGTAGATTTATTGCAAGTAAAAGATCCTAAGCCTAAACGAAGCCTCAGAGCAAAATTCAGATCTCGCGTGTTTCCTCGCACGAGTGATATCTCCTTTCTCTGCTCTTACACTTAGATGGTGAAATGAGCGTAACGGAATTTGCGTGGTCAGGTGGAAGAGCGACCTGATTGTCTGAGATTTCGCTACGGAAAATAAGGCATAACTGAATTGAATTGAATGGAATTGAATTGAATTCAATCGTAATTCTCGAATAATTCGCTTTGAGTCCACTCTTGCTCACTGAAACTTGCCTCCGTTAATGGGTCACTCCAACAGTTCATTTCGGTATTTTGCATGGCCATCAAATTGTCCGGACAATGCAATAGGCACAGAACCAAATAACTTTCAGGTCGAATGCACTTTTCGAGATACATTACATACAATTTTCTAGCCGACGCACTTTGACAAACCGTCTTCCGGACAATTCCACAGCGGCGCCCACCAGGGTTTCGGTATTCGCTCATGGGACCTACCAGAACATGACAGTTAAATGGGTGATGCAGTTACTTGCTATCCGTTTACCCTATAGTTTCATGGGATGGATATACCGCTGTAATGACGCAAGTCTACAACTTCACACAGAAGTGGAGTATCTCTGTTTTGAAAATCATCAACTTTAAATACTAAGACGTAAAATAGGGATTAATTCCAACTTTTCAGCTCATGTCTCACATCCATTACAAAACATGAAATCTGAGAAACATGAAAGTATTGACCTCTTCCTGCCTGTAACGAATTCGATCTGTATCACTCACGGTCCGCTTCACTCTGATGGGCGTCCAACATTACATGGCAGATCAAATCATTTTGGGGTTATTATTTTACCACTCATCACTGAATATTAATTGTTTGTTCACGCTATGGATGAATAGTAGTTTGATGAGTACATAACAATCTTGAAGTGAATGATGGAAAAAAGAAGCAGAGGTAGGAGTGAGAGGGATCAGCAGCGAAACTGCATTGCCCATCACTAGTAATTCAATAAGTTATATATAAAATATGGGATACCCTAAAAATGAGAACTTCAATTATTACTATTTCTTGTGTAATCATTCTTTCATTATTGTTATTGTGCAAACACTATTATCATTATTTATTATTATTATTATTATTATTATTATTATTATTATTATTATTATTATTATTATTATTTATAGCCGGAGGTGGGCATAATCCCAGAAAGTTTTGGGGCAATGTTTTCGTTTTAGTAGCTTCCTAGGACGAATATTCCCAGAGGAAACCGTTGAAGAAGAATAAAAGGTTGAGCCAAAGTAGAAGAAAAAGGTGAAGACGGGGAAAAGGTGACGAGTCGACAGTAGGCGACAAAATGGACGAGAGAATTAGGCAAAGAAATCGGCACAACAGACAAGACGGAAAAACCACGCAGAAATGGAAGTCGGCTACGCCTGCCTTGCGACTCGCCCGGACCACTGCGCTGCTACGCCGTCGCCGCCGCCGCCGCCGCCGCCGCCGCCTCGCTATGTGAGCCTCCGGTGCGCGCGATAGCAGGCAGCCAGGCAGGCACGCACGCAGGCACGCACGCACGCGGCGCCGAGGCTCCCCGAGGGGACAGGCGTGCTGGGGAATTTCAATGCCCCCGCCCCTCCACACCTCCGCGGCCACGTTAGAACGGGAGCCGACTCGCCTCGCCGCATCCCGTCCCGTCCCCCGTGGGAACCCGCCATTGCAGGCGCAGTTACTGTTCCGAGTATCACTGCGCATCAATACTACGTCTGCGCGCGGGCGCGGGCGTCTGGCGGGCGACTATTCGCGCGCCGCTCCCGCAGGCTAACGCGCGTCTGGGAACGGGAGACGCGCGACTCGGTTGACACTGCGCTGGTCGATATTGGGAACTAGACTGGGGAATTGCATTGTTACGAGATGGCCACACACTCCACACGACGGAGCCCATGGTTCGGTGCGCGCCGCTTCTGGAAATGGGGGAACATGTTTGACGCAGCGGTGCTTAAGGCTGGGGAATTGCACCGTTACGAAATGGTGCCAGATACTCGACATGACGGAGGCCACAGTTCTAGTGTTCACCACTTCTGGAATTGGGGAACATGTTGGAGACCGTTGTTCATACACAAAATAATGTTGGTAAACCGGCCTGATAAGAAATGGCACTAAACTCTCGACATGACGGAGTTCAGCGATTCTGTTTTCATCGCTCGTGGAAATAGAGAACATGTGAACACCGTAGTGCTTAATATTGCTGAGCTGGACTGTTAAGAAATGGCGCTCAATTCTCGACAACGCTCGGCTGAGTTCAGGTTCAAAGCTGGTGGAAATGTGTTGTGGAAGTGTTGGATGCCGGAGGCATTCGTATTGCCGAAGTGGACTGTCAAGAAACGCCGCTACTTTCTCGACGTGGCAGAGTTCATGGATTCAGTTTTCACCACTTACGGCAATGATGGTCAGGTCTGACACCGCGGTGTCAACCAATTCCAGATGCACATCGCGGTATTGGAAAAGATTCGGTCAAGGAACCCACACACTCTGAGATTGTAGCAGTTCAAAAGTGCTTGTGGTATATACGTACGTGTCTGGGGCAGCAACCCGAATTGCAAAATGGCAAATCTGACTCGAACGGAACCCGAAAGTTCTAGAGGATTCCCGATTATGTTTGCCAACTTCCTGAAGGTACGAGTAAGTCTGTTCCGTGTAAAGGATAGGGAGCATCAGCAAACGTTCTGACAAAAAAAGAAGAAAAAAACATAGCCCGAACATATGCGAGCACCGTATGTGTCGGGGAGGGCACCAAAGTCATTTCGTCGTATCAGAGATGCAGCGAACTCCGACGGATAAACTACAGGTCCGTAGACAGCTTCAGGATACGGTTAAACAGAAGATGTTCACACACGAACGGGCAAATAGAATGGCCCCAAATCAGTCAGTCCATGTGTGGGCGGGCAAACATGACGGGTGAAGAACATGTATCACAAGCATGTTTGGGCGCCTATACGGTTTAACCTGAGACGCACATACAAGGACAAGCACAACAACGTACGTATGGAACACACAAGGGAGTACGGAGCCTTTCCCAGCGGAGTAACTGTTTTGTTCCCAATGCCGACGAAACGACTGTTCTTTTTTCGAAGCAGAACGGAGGTACTGTTTTGTCAATGCAACGTGTGACAACGGGAAATCACTCTAATTACGAAACTAACCCACATAAAATAGAGTCGGTACTACGTAATATGTACATTTATTACTAGTTATTAAGGCGATTTAAAGACACGTTCAAAAACTACCAATAGATATTACTAATGAAAACAATGTCAAATTAGCAACGCTGGTAATTATTCGTTTTTATACAAAATGGACACAATAAATATAATTATAGAATCTAGGACCTAAAGTGTTCCTGTAGAGCTGCATTTATTACGTGCTTGCATAATTTTCAACAATCAGCACTGAACAGAGCCAACGTACATTGCATCAATCTACACGCTCAACAGAAATGACACAACTTTCTACTCATCAACTAGCACGGAAATGCAACTATAGATAGAGCGGCGTTAACAATTAAGGAGAAATTGCGGTGAGCGTCACGGAAAAGAAGTCTTTTTCAACAGGACACGCGTGGGTGATACTGAAAATTGGGGGATGGGAGAAGCAGCAAGAGAGACTGTCAGCAGTGAAGCATGAGCGACCACTCTCACTGTTCGCTAGGGAAATCTTATTTCAGAAAAAAAAGAGAGTGAAAATTAGAAATTTTAAATATTTCATTGACTAAAACAAACATTAAATCTTTCGAAGTATAGTTTTCTCTAGGGATATGGTATAAGCAGTATGCAAACGCCGTCGTTAAAAAGTGGTAAAAATGAAATTAATATAAGTATGTAATCGACCCTGAGTGCAGCACTTTATGTACTCTGATTTTCATCAATTTTTCCCAAATTTGGTCCTTTGCGTGCTCCTGAAAAGTCCATATTGCATCATTTTCCTCCAATGTCAGGTTTAATATAATTTGCTTAACAATTATTAATATTATTATTATTATATATCTCTATCTTTTGAAAAGAGAAATATTTTGTGACAATGGAAGACTGGTTATATTAATATTTGATATTAATATAATTAGTAATGCTCTATGATGACACAAGGTTTAAGGGTGCAAGAGAACCTATTTAAAATGTGTTCTTCCGCAACTGTTCCGTTGCCAGAGTTGATTGTTTCCAACTGCTGTTCCAGAGCTGCAAGGCGAGCGTTCTGACCACTACATCACGCCTCGCACCTACGGCTACCTATTCGTGAGAAGGTGCGTTAGAAATCCAGGTCAAAAACTGTCCTATGCCCAGCCCCCACTGGCAAGCACTCGGGACTGCAACATTAAGGTCCCGCTAGGCCATTAGCACCGGGCGGAGGTGAGGCGGCGGTGATCACGCAGGGGCAGTCATCACCTCCGGAAGCAGTTCTTGTGGCCATTACCCCCTCTCCCCCCCCCGGGTGGCAGAGTTCTTTTCGCGCGCGCAGAAGACGGAGCGAAGAGAGCCGATGTCCAAGCGAAGAGCTGACCGCGCGCGCTTTTTCCCGCGCTGGGACTCGCCAAGTTACCCTCAATCCGACTTTCCATCAAGAGCTATCATGACCCGGGACACTAAATATGTCAGCGAAAACGAGATGAACTTTATTCTGCAATACTGCCGATTTGAAACGAGGTAAAGTGATAAATATAGTTGCAACACCTTACAGATAAATGAGAGAACAGTTCATTTAAAATCAAATGTTGCATTTAATTTACTTTCATTTGATTACAGTTATATTACAGCAATGATAATTGTACAGTATAAAAAAATAATGTTTAAATTAATAATAATAATAATAATAATAATAATAATAATAAGAAGAAGAAGAAGAAGAAGAAGAAGAAGAAGAAGAAGAAAAAGAAGAAGAACACAATACCAATACGTGGGCTGAATCATTGCATTTTATCTTGACAACCAAAACACAACTTGAACATTCGACTATTTATACCTGAATGTGAATGCAATGTCCTTTGGAATTAAGCCACCAGTATGTGTACGTCAACAACGGAGGTGTCTCCAGCAGACAATCCAGTTAAGTTTGAATAATTTCGTCCGCAGTACTTGTCCACACGTAAACTTCCAACCCCATTCCTCGCCACCACCACCTCTGTCGTTGGACCGCAGAACACCCACTACTGGGTAGGTGGGCAATCGATTCTCTGGCTCTTCTCAGAGCTGCTGCCCGCCCCGCTACTGCCAGCCGGATGCAGCGAATTATGCTTCCCCACTTTCAGAAACTTCAATACGGCCTCCGCAAGCACTTTTGTATGGGAGAGCTGTCCGCGAACTTTGTTTCTGCTTCCTAACCTTCATTTTCGAAAGCTGTCATTTATTTTGAATTTTCAAGAATGTTGAATTGCCCTGGTTGGGAAAGGAAACGTCAAAGTTCGGTACAACTACGGCCAATTTTCCATAGCGTTACCATTAATTTCAAAATTATTAAAGAAAATAAAGTAAAAACTGCCTGGAACATTTTCAAAACCGAACCATATATATATATATATATATATATATATATATATATATATATATATATACACAAACGAAATATTTGATTAACCGAAACAGAACCCGGAGCGTGACTTGGAACTGTTCGCTGCCTTGATTGCGGTACATTTGAGGCGCGTCCCCGTGAAATGCGTTCGCCCCAGACGCAGTCGCCGGGCGCGACGAAGCGGTCTGGGCCCCGCTACGCGACGACAAAGCGCACGGACCACGGGGCGGCGCAGCGACGCCGTCTGAAGCCCCGTCAGGCAGCCGCTGGCGGAAAAGACACGACAGCCCGAGCCACTCGCATTTCCTCATGCGCACCTGCGCTCCAATTACGAGTTTTGTTCCTCCGTATTGCCATCGGAATATTCGGTGTTCGTAAAATCAAGATATATAATGAGTGCGGGAGAAAGAAAGGGGTGAGCGATAGGGTAAGAGTGAGAGAGTCAGGGAGAGAGGGGGTGGCGGAGGGGCGAGAGGAGGAGGAAGGGAGACGGGGAGAGAGCGACAGGAAGAGAGAGGCGAGGAGAGGGGCAGGGAGAGAGAGAGGGAGAGTGATAGATAATGTGGGAGAGAGAGAAGGGGATGGAAAAGGGCAATGTAAAGTCTAAAAACAATATATTTTATTAATAATGAGCTCGGCAAAGTGGAATATAGAATTTCTAAATTCAGATAATTATTCTCCCACACACGAGACGAAATAAACCGCAACTTGACGTGCATATTGGAAAGCATTAGCCTCAAATATTCGAACTCGTACAGAAAAAAACCATTAACACCAAAAAACAATACATATTGTGCATCATTGCGTGTAAAATAAGTGCCTTTGCGAAAAAGATGACTGTCCGTAAATTCAAAAAAATTATGTTTTTGGGTACATTGTAAATTTTTGAAAAGGGAGAAATAGGTATTTCAAGAAATGAAGGGTTCTTGTTATACAGAAATCACCGAAAAACTTGTCTTCACCAGTCTTCTTAATATAGTTTTTCATAAACTGAAAATAGCTCATCTAATAAACATTTGTTTAAGTTACACTTATATTAGTGATTGCCCAAAGGAGTTTGTAACTACTTTTCTTGAGTGGAAAACTTCCCCCTCATGCTCCATCATTACACCAAAGGAAGCTACACAGATGTCCAAAACGTATTGGACGGAACTCATATTTTAACCCGGGAAACTATTGGATTAGGAACTTTATGGTCGATAAACAATAAATTCCTGTTAGCTTACACTAGACCTACCAAAATGAGTATACTTCACTCGTTTTGAAGAATCTTGAAAAACTGACCAAGCCAAATTCACCCCAATAGCACCAACTGAATGCAATGAAAGCGATCTCTTAAAACTTCTCGTTGAAGAACGCCCTCCGCTGCGAGCAAACGCCCGTTGCATGGAGCAGGGAAGAGCTTGGGAAACCCATTTTCTATTTGCAGTTCACAAGTGCGATTACATCGCGGGAACTTCCCTTCCGTTTGACTTTTGTCGCTCACTCTCACACCGAGGAGAGTGACCGAATAATGAGAGAGAAAGAGCCCTACTTTCGGTTTCACCTCACGTACTCGCCAGCCATACGAGAGGTGAGACGAAACAAGAAAGAACTTTACAATGCGTCCATCGGTTGCGGAGATACAAGGCCTACTGTAAACAGCAAGGAGAGTAACGACCTCGCAGAACACGTCAGCAGCTTGGGCGCTCTTTTGCCAGAAGCAGAACCACATGTCATCGTCTGTATTAGCAGTTGGTAGTGTCCAATCCGCAGGGAAGAAAAAATAACACATATATTTAAGAAAAAGAAGAAAAAATCATTTATCACATCACTAATTATCGTATATAACCACCAGATCACCTTCAAGGCTAGGTCAAATATATAAATGCTTTAACATGTAAATTAAAAAAAACAACATATATTTTAACATCACTCATTATCGTACGCACATGGCTGCGTCAAAACTATAAATACTAGTTGGATATGTGCGAACATTCCTCATTTCGTAAATCAAAGTGAAAGTTGCATACTGGAACTCAACTTGAAAAGTTTTTGGCAACAAGTACTTCGGAGTGGAGGTACCGTCCAAAATGTAATAGATCGTCCAAAATTGAATTGTTTGTAGATTACTCCATAAGGAACGGAACTCATGTCTTAACGGTTTTGAGGGCCTAGGACACAACGACCCTGAGCTATGCACGATGGTATGATGTCGCTTTTCCGGATTACAGTTGTGACACAAAACGTGTTTATTTTTTATTGATACGTTATAGCTTGTTGCCTTCGATACGGATCTCGATGTACAACATACACTTGATGTAATTTACCTGGCTCAAAAAGGATCGTGGTTACGAGGGCAATATGAAAACAGCTGGATGTTGCTACATGTTCTCCTATAGAGAGAATTATGAGAGGGAATCATGAAAGGGAATTATGGGAGGGAAATAAGGAAAGACAAACCGAGTCGAGTTCACATCTAGTTAATTAGTAAATAAGTAAATCTGAATCAATAAAATTAGGTACAAATTAAAATTATATATGTATGTACCGGCGGCGTTAACTGGTTCTAACAATTTCGCGCGAAAAAAGCCCTCGGGTCAATGGCCCTCGAGCATGTTGTCGCCGCTGGATCATTAGAAGCCTTATAATGCCCTCAGTGAATAAATAACTATTTGTACAGGAGAGAGCGAATTAATTTCCCCGCAATTTCATTTGCTCCTATTTATAGATGGTAACAATTATCGCCTTGCTAGTTATATCAAACAATTGTTTACCTCACTTGGTTTTGTAATTTAAGAAAATGGATTTTATAAAACCCTTGAATCTCTTTGTAATAATATTACTTAAAAATAAATTATCTCTGTCTATGAAATAGCGATGCATCTGCTACCGAGCGACTATTGGTATAAAGCAAGAGATAAAAGTTAATACTCGCATACACACGCGCACACACGCACGCACGCACGCACACATGCATACACACACATACATACACACACATACATACACACACACGCGCACACACACACACGCGCACGCACACACACACACACACACACACACAAGAACTGATTTATATTAAAATCTCAAATTTAGATTTTTATGTTACAACAGTATACGGAAAACAACGAAAAGTTCATCGTAACTTGTCTTACGCGTTGCAAGATCGTCTGCTTCCTCCGAACTTAAAATCGGTTCTTCCTAAATATGATTGATGCACACCTGGTGGGTAATGTTTTAACCAGAAATAGAACACTTACAGGATTTATGTCGATATCTGATGAATGGTCCATAACAGTCTCCTTTTCTTGGCGAAGGTGGGATACGGTCATGTCGTCTCGGAAGCTAGTTAAAAGCAACAGGGCGTAAACCATAAGACCAGAGTTAGATTCCAGCTGCAACTGACTAAGGCTTTGAACAATTTATTAAATCACAGATTATGTTTATCAATAACAACAGAGCAAATATTTCAATGTTGTATATTGCTCTTTTCATTTTAAATTTTGCAAGATCAACACCGGATGCTACCGCATATGTAGAAATGAGTCCTCCCTTACAGCTTTGAGGACAAGGAGGATCTTCAAACGCAGGGTCCCCCAATTTTCCCCTCTCCCACTTAGTGTCTAGAGAGGAATCATGTGTGGATTTTTTTCTTAAATCTCGGAAGACCCAGACAGTTCTCCCAGTAGGAGACTGCCAGGTTAAATGCTTTGAATTTGACCGCAGCGCTACTGGAAAAAGAAATCTGGCAATCATGATTCGGTGGATTAGGGTGAATTCTAGACTTCTCAACAAGAAGAATTAAAATTTTACTGCTCTACTCTGTAACGAAGGACATACTTCGTTACTCAAATTAATTAATTTTGTTTACCTACTGTAATGGGTAATAAACACAAGCTAACCTTTCGAGACTTGAAAAACGAAATATTTCCTAGTAGTTTTACAATTCACATCTTGGTTGTCTTCTTAGATGCTGTTTCCCAAAGTAAGCGTAAGTAGTAGAAGAAGCGGAAGGAGAAGACAAAGAAGAAGACAACGAATAAGAAGAAGTCGAAGAAGAAGATGAAAGTCAGGCGTCCCACGTCGATAGATCTTCCCGTTGCACCGTTCGCCAACCGCACAACGAAAAGAGTCATAAAACCCGGTACTTGTTCTTTTACGGGACGCCCTGCGATACGAAAATTGTAACTTCCTTTTACTCCAAGCAAAATAACCTGCCGAGCAGACATGGTTTTCATGCGTTTCTCAATTTACGAGGAATATTGCTCACCCGCAGGAGTAAGACGGTAGGTGGAATTTAAAGCGTGCTGAGCGGACGAGTTAGGCTCTTGCTAGATAGACGATGTAAGACATAAAAGGACTTTTTTGATAATACTTTAAAGTTATAAACCAAGTAGATCGGCAGTAGTGTATTAGTCGAAGATTAAGCAAATCGCAAAAGCAATAGCCCATTTAACTGAATATTTCTTAGAAGAGTTTGCTTACAAATGACCCTTGTTTATCATGATACGCCAGACGCATATCATCACAATATTTTGAAGTTATCTTAAAGTATCTTTGTTAATTAGGATAGAAGGTATTATTTAGTGAATGTACGGTCGTTTTATTCAGTCGAAAAATTGGTAATCTGAAGGAAAATAAATTTCAGGACAAACAAATAATCAACCTATTTTTAACTTTGCAGACATAATTGGGCGGTTGATACGAAAAATATGACAAACTGATAACTGAAAATTCTTTAAGAATATTTAAAATGATCTCATGTTCATGTTATGCTGAAACGAGTTTTCAAAAATAGGGAAGTAATTTTAAATATAAAACTAGGAAAATATCAATTTGCAAGCCTTTTTAATTCCAGTCCTTAAGTTGAAGTTTTGTTTCCTAGCTCCCTTTTTCCAACACTGACGGAAAACGAGAACAAAACAATTCGGGAGAAATCGCAAATGATATTTTATGGTGATGTACAGCAGTTCACATTTATCTCAGTTTACAGGCCACGTTCACTGGGTCAGCAATTATGAAGAGGGTGCCTTCAGAAAAAGACAGAGATAAGCGCAATATAAAAAGGGAAGCGCAGAGTGTTTTTTCTCTCAAATGACATTCAAACAAACTCACGTCACTTTCACCTGTGCAAATACTTTCGCATACGACTACAAGACAATTACATGCAACTGGGCTAATAATGTTACGTCACAGTGTTTACATCATTCCAATACATACCGTTAAATGCGATATAATTTCTATAAGTTAAACTATTTTTTTATTTGATACCCAATTAACATTATTTTTGGATATGGAATAATTTAATCAAGCAATAAGAATAAAACACAGATCACATGGCTGAGCACTACTGCTTTAATGTAGGTTTCCCTGGTCCTCAGGAAAGCATTTTTAAGACGACCACTGAAAACTTATGTGCATAACTAAATCGCCGATTTTGTTAATAAACGGTCCTAGACCTCCATTTATTAAAAAGCTTTAAATTTACAAAACGGCAGAGTTGAATACATGCAGTCTCTGTTATACACAAAACAGCACTTCTTTTATTCGCAACCATTATCAATATAGATTTTCGTATGAGGAAATTGCCCAAAAGAAGGTTTAACAATATCCTTGCTTCATTAAAATTTTGCCTGATTGTGATACAACAATACAAAATAACATGTATAGCATGATTCTAAAAAAAGCTACACACTTTATTAAAGATTCATTCAAATAACGAGAGGCGAATGCATTTCGACAGACTTATGCAGAATTCATATAAGAGAAGAGTGCAAAATTCAGAGCTGCATGAGGACCGCAGTCACAGGTACCAGTTAAAACAACAGTCGAAGATACCTGTCGCAGTCGCACGTCGCCTGAAGCGCGAGGAGAATACGACGAAGACACAACTGCATCAATCTTTAGGAGGCGCTTCGCTGTTTCAGTCGCGCGTCACAGTCGCGTTACATAGTCGGTCGCACGCACACTCCGTATGCCAGCAAAGCGAAACGGCTTTGAGACGCTTCCTTGTCTCCATCGCACGTCAGATTCGCAGTTGCTCATCACAGTCGCACACAGGCGGCGGAAGTACGTGCTTGCGAGAAAGGAACAATCAGCTTGCGAGAAAGGAACAATCGCGAATAAGTTCTCGGATGCGATTCGAGGTCTCACACGAGCACACTTTAACGGACGTTATATCGCGTCCGTTGCAGAGTTTACATATGAATGGGGGGCATAGCACACGAGGATGCTGCGCGACGTTCGATATGCACTGGCCTCTTTCTGCCTGGACTACTGGCGTACGTGAAAATACGGACGTTTTAATGACTGTTACGCGACGCTCGTGTGCCCGCAACCCAGTCGCAGGTCGTCGTCGTCGCCGCCATCGACGACGGCCGGCACTTTGCGGTCTCAGGTCGGAGACACACGAGCACACTTTAACGGACGTTAAAACGCGTCCTTTGCAGGGTTTAAAGATACTGATGGGGGCATGGCACACGAGGGCGCAGCGCGAAGTCAGTCGTACTCTGCTTGCCAGCCAGGAGTACTATCGCCCGTGGTAACGTCCGTTACGCGACGCTCGTGTGCCCGCGGCGCAGTCGCAAGTCACAGTCGCATTGGTGTCGGCCGCGTGCGCAATCAGCGTGCGACCGAGGCGCAACCCCATAAAAGCGCGCGGGAGGGCGGGGAGTGGTGCGTGGGGGGGGTGCGGGGCGGGGCGAGGCTCCGGGAGGCGAAAAGAGCTCCTCAAACGCCCGAACCGGCGCGCGCCGGCCAGAGACGCTCCTTTGATGATTAATGGAGGGCTCGCGCGAGCGCCCCGCCCCCGCCCCCGACGCCGCCCGCGGTCGATGCATCGCTCCCCCCCTCCCCACTTCTCCCCGCCCCTCCCCTCCCCGCCCCGATTAATGCGACGCCACGAAGCCCTCCAGGCGACGTGCGCAGGCTATTTTGCCCCGCGAGCCCATCCGCTTCCATCGGGCAAGTTTCCACTAGAACTTAATAGGCAGTCAACATTTGCGGCAGTGTCTGATGTGCGGGGCAGGATTCTGATGATATGTCAT
Organism: Gryllus longicercus; assembly: GCA_038098605.1. Taxonomy (NCBI): domain Eukaryota; kingdom Metazoa; phylum Arthropoda; class Insecta; order Orthoptera; family Gryllidae; genus Gryllus; species Gryllus longicercus. The sequence goes on from JAZDUA010001190.1 coordinate 111,358, forward strand.
CTTTTCATTGGTGCATTCTATACGTACCTAACTAGTACATGAATGTTTATCACGACATATCGTCATAGAAATGTGTAGTTATTGGGTCATTTTTGGCAATTTTTCAATTTTTACATCATTTTTCTGGACCTTTCGATCACTTTGGTATTTTTGTTTTCTCTAGGTGATTTTGTTAGGGTTTCGTGAATTTACAATGATACATTCCGTAGTGGTAGCAGATATCTTGAGGTAATCCGTAATATGTTAAAGGAAATAATCTCCACAAAAGGGTTGTGGAGATCATTTCCTTTACCATATTACAATGATACACTAAAACGGAGTTTTTATCTCATCAGTTCTTGACGAAATTCACAACTCCAGTGGATTTTGTTTTTCGAACTCTCAAAATTACACGGTTCTTCGGGAACTTCCTCGACCTTTCAAAACTGACGGTTGGAAGATCGGAGGAAAACATTTTCTCGTAAAATAAAGAGTTTATATTAAATATAAGTTTATATAAATACATTTTATTTCACATTGTGAAATTTATTATATAAATAAATATATTTACATACATTTTTAAGTATTTAACAAAAGGTCATTTCCCCTTATTTTTTATAATTTTGTAGGTCATTTTCGTCTTATTTTAGGTCAATTTATAGGTTCTTTTCAAAGAATGTTTGGGTCATCAGAATCCGACTCCAGCTGATGTGTGTAGAAACATTTTTACTTTCTCTCTATTACTGCGTAAGAAGAGAAAGTTTTGTAACCCTGCTCCGGAAACCAGAGACATTCCACAGAAAAACTCTTATTTCCAGGCTCGGGTAACGAAAAAATAGATAAATCTTGTAATACTGAACTGTTACATGTATTTAATGCAAAAAGAGGAACGAAAAACCACTCTAAACGATTTGAGTCTTAAGGATTTAACAGTCCGCTGTCCTTAAGACAAAAAATCTCGCTTTGTGTGTTTAGAGTTGTAGTTAAAATGGACTATGAGTACACTTATTTCAAGAAATACTATTTATTGTTTATTTTTTTTTGTTATAAGAAGATTGTGTTACGAAAAAATTCAACGATACACGGTCGATAAAACATGAAACAAACTCGGTCGGCTATTGCCTCGGTTTACAAATTTTGACATCGCCTGCTATTTGCTGTTTATCGGCTTAATGATGTTAATAACCATTATAAGTGAAAAACAAACAAATTTACACAAAACACATTTATTGTATCACATTATACATTTTTGCATCATTTAGAATTTCATAATTAAAATTCGTAGGTAGTTACAATCGAGGCTGGGATGCGTTTTATCTAAAAATTGAAATTATGATGAAACAAAATGCCTTCGAAAATATTATGGGAAGGGAACCTATCCCCCGCTCTGGCCAGCGCCGCTCGTGCCAATCACAATCACTTTTGCTGAGAGAATTTTCATTTATCTTAATCATTTCAATTGTTCTACTCAAAACACTTCATTTTAATAAGGTTTACCGTACGCTAGGAAAATCATCAGTTTCGAACGGAGCTTTTCCTTTATACACTGCTAGATATGCAACATTTACATGTCCCATAGTGCGTTTTCAACATTTACTTGCAACATTCATCTAAACCTCAGGCAGTTTACTACATTAACTTTTCTAAACTGTATTATTACACTACCATATGTCGTAGTTTCAAAAGAATGTCTAAGAGTAAATAATTACGTCATTTCTCGCTTGTGTTGGACTTGGGAAAACTCGTTTTTCTGTATCTCAATTTATTTTTTATAACATAATAGATACAACAGCATTTCATATCATCATCATCATCATTATCATTTACTTGGTAAGGTGTACCTATTCGTGTTCCGTCTGGGACATTGGTCATGAGTGATTGAAAATGTAACATTAATTGAGCAAACACTACATTTATCTTATCAGGTCATAACGATTTAAATCTTTCACATGTAGTACATCACGTCACAAAAAGTTCCTATATTTAATTGGTCGACATTTTATCACACTTTACAGATAAAAAGTCTCCATTTCGTCCACTCAAACACGATACTTTGTGAGATTCGATTGCTGTGAACTGGATCTCAAAATAACACGTTTTTTTCCCAACACTCTCAAAAAAATATTAGTGTGAAAGGAAATAATGGAACTCGCACAAGGAAAAATAAACAGCCATTTAAAAAAATTAACATTAATGTAAGAGATACCACGCGACGCACAGTATTGATGGAACTTCAATTTCATTACATTATCTAGTGATACAGATCTATTTTCAATTGTTTTCTGAACTATTCTTGGTGCATTTTCTCGCACCGTTAAACATCTGAATGTAGAATAAACAGTTAATAGTTGAATAAATATTTGCGTTCAACAAAGAATATGCAAAAAATATTTATGGACAAAAACGTTTTGCTCTTAGTGTTCAATGTACACAATGGTTATTACACGATAATACAAGAACATTAAGACTAATAGGAAAAATATGTATTCTATCTTCATTTGAAATAAAGAGATAAGATAATAAGTTACATTGAAGTTATTTGAGAATATTCTTCTGACTTCAGCAAATGCATTTCTAAACCAAATTTTTCGTTGATAAAACATCGAATACGAGTTGTCTCTGACGCGAGGTATAGAGCAAGATAAGATATCGTTGGAAAGAACACTTGTCACCATCTGATACCATAAATTAATGAAAAATTTCCTAGTGGTGTTTGCCTTTTACATTTTCACTACCTCATCCATGCGTGAAATAAACCAAACAAAAACATACTTAGTTTAGTGAGCAATACGTTATTAACTGCAGTTTTTTTAATAAATGTTTCTGCCTAATATTTTACTGAAATAGCTAAATTGATTTTCGAAAAAGAAACTCCACTCGATATAATTTCTTCTTTAAATAAAAAAATCAATATTCTTTAAAAATGTGTTTTAACTATTGTATGAATTTTTTTTCTAAAAACTTTTAGGAAATAATAATATCACTTCCATTTGCAAACTCTTCGAAAGTAGAACAAAGAGAAGGTTGTTCATATTAAAGCATCATACACGCGATCGTTACGGAACGATCGAAGTATTTTGTGCGAATGAAATCAATTTTATCCAATATTAAAATCATGTGAATTGAGTCTTAGAATGCAAAAAATGACACATGATGTTTCCCATGGTTATTCATTCCAGAGATATTCAAAATATCAGTGTTCGATACCCACACATGATCAAAAATAGACACCCGGGAAGTGAAATAACGAGTTGCATCCGGTGATACGATTTTCTTCCGGAGCTTAAGAACATTTCTCGAGGGAAAAAGCAGCAAGAACTGTAACACATCAAATTTATTATCATTATTATTGTGTTATCCAAGATACTGTATCTGTTGAATAACTGAAGTAGGTTGAATACGAACACATGAAAATCACGACTCTTGGCTAAACCATTAACATAAACGCTCGACAAACAAAACATTTATTTTATTATTAATTTTAATCTGCTATTAAAACAATATTATGAGCGGAATAATTCCGACAATAGTTGAAAAATACAATTTCCATAAGAAAGCGATATTTAAAACCTTTTTTCCTTCGAACTACAAATCCAAAACGCACGATACCAAAATAAGAAGCAACATTTTCTTCAACTCTCACCGACACAAAGATGAAAAGCAACCACACGAAAAATTGTACAAAAAAAACCGCATTCAGAATTTCAATTATTCCAACAGATTACAAGAGAACTTTCCATTTAAGGAATGCCATAAGACGCGAAGGGCCGATTTCTCCGCGCGGGAAATGGAATTTTTTTTTTCTTTCCCTCGTCGGCTCCTCCCGCAGTGGCTCACAAAGGCCAGTGTTCCCGGCCCGCGTCCTCCGGCCCTCCGACGAATACCTGCGCGCCGTCCGGCGGCGTAGGTGGAGGCCGGGCGGGCGGCGCGGCGCTGCGTGGCCACTCCCGCATAACCGGTTCGCCCCGACCTCCGCCCGCCCGGGACGCCACTCGCCGCGGCCCGAGATTCGGCGGTCGACGGGACGCCCGCAGACTCACCCACGGCCGCGCGTCGGCCGGCCCGAAATCCGAGCCAACCCAGGCGATTCCAGCGTTCGGAAGAGTGTGATGCGGTTTACGCTCAAAAGCTTATGTACTAGGGTACTTACAATTATTTATTTGAAAATTAAAATAACTGATAAGTATTCAATAATTACGGTAATATATTCAATGATTTTCGACTCGTCGGAATTATATGTCGAGTGGTTCTTGAGTTCAGGCCAATGAAAGAAAATCAACCCTTTATATTGCGACATCTCAGCTCTCATTATATTAGGGCTACAAAAATATATTTAAAGAAATATATATTATATTATACAGAAGTATGTACGATATCCATTTATAGATAAAGATTTATAGACAAAAATAGAAATATTTTTATCTATGAATGCAAATGATCACTGTACATGTTCTTGCATATCATTTTTTAAATATATTTTTATAGCCCTGATGAAGGCAGAATAAATGGCCAAAACGCCAGCAATGTGAAGTGTTGGATTTCTTTCGTGGCATAATGCCAGGCCTGACCCGTGCGACCCTTTGAAACATTCACCTTTAGTTTGGATTCTTCGATTTCTGGGATGTGCTGTATGATTCATGAACGTAAAAAATGACGAATGGACGATAAAACCACACTATTTATGTATCTTCAAAACCAAAAGTTATAAATTTTTAACAAAAAAAACTTAATTTCCATGAGACCGACCTGGATTTTGTACTTTACGAATCGATTCCTACAACGTACTACTACACACAGTGCAATTTTTTTGACTAAAAAAGTTATCACTATATATATTAGTATCAATTTCTCGTAAATTGTTCTACCTATATACTTCTTTTCAGAAAGATACGACGTAATTAACATTATTCCAAATTTGTCTCGAAATGGGATGGGTTTGTTTGTTTTTAAACCTGTTCTCCAAATGATTCAGGCCTATATCCGAAATATATAAATATATATGCAATTATTTTTAAATAAATTATTAACTATTTATTATTTCTATACCCTACTTCCAATTCAGTAGACAAAAGCTTCCAGCACGGATTCCTCTTTTCTTCCGAGAAACTGACCACAAGTGCAATTTTCGTAAACCTGGCTATTTCTTAAAATATTTCAACTTATAATTTAAAAAATATACATATTAAACACAAACATTTATTACGATTTTTGATCGAATCCTTTTCTAGGTCAAGAATCGCTTTTTTTCACGTATGCATTCAACGATATAACTTTATAAGATTCACTAAGAAATATACGTCCGTTATTCTCGCATATTTATTATTTTCGCTTTCTAAAATGGCCTGTCCACATACAAAAAAAGTGTTTTAATTCTTTAATTTATACCCATTGAAACTAAAGGAACGCCGCTATTTTTTTTACTAATTAGAATTGATTTATTAGTAATCGATTCAATTCAATCCATCCATACGCCCCACATAGCTTGGCTTTGCAGTGGATTCTGCCGTCGGGCTCTGAGTTTGTGACCCAACTTTTAATTCGAACAAAAACCTCTCGAAAACTTCTAAGACATCGATAAAGCGCGCCGTGATTGTTCCCTTAATTCTTCAATTGGGCGCAGCTTTCGTAAGGAAATATCGGCTGATGAGCTATCCGTCTGAGGGTATGTGCCTTTCCAACTTCGAGGAGTTTCAGGAGTAAAAAAACGATTTCCAGTAAAAGCCGAGAAACTCATCTAGTACTTCCTTCGCTTCTTTCTTTCTCTATCCTTCTTTTGTGATCGGCAAACGTATAAATAGGAAAAGTAGTACACTGAAGCGAAATACCTCCGGAGTTTTCATTCAAGAGAGAAAAAAACAAACTTTCTTTTGAAATTTACGATATCGATAAAAGTGTACATTATTATTCTCTTTTAACTTTGTCGAACTTAATTCATCAATAAATCGAAGAGCAAACTTTTATTTTCAACATTTTATTCATGTTTGCACTTTCGTACAAACGCAAATTATTTTCTTAATAAAATTATTACTCATAAAAACGTCAATACATAAATCTTACATCACACTCGGTAAGAAAAAAAAAAAATCAGCGAGAGGCATCCAACGAAAGCAATAGGCAGCTCTTTATCAACGTCAAAACTTGCAAGAAAAATGTTTCCCTGCTCTCAGAAGCTACGAGAGCTCCCACGAACGAGCAGGTAGCCGATAAGCATTCGTTAGGATACTTTCCGCATTTGTTCCCGAAGGAACACATCGGCTCTCGCTGAGAAGGGTCGGGACGGGACGGGGATGTGCGTCTCAAACAGGTGTGCGTCTTCGTTAACCTGAGCCAATCAGCGCCTTCCGTCGCATTCCGGGCGCGTAACACGTCAGCGGAAAGGGGCGGCCGGCGTCTTCATTACCCGGGAATCCGGCGGCGGCGGCGACCGCGCGGGAGGAAAAGCAAAAGTTGGCTCACCTTTTAGGAGAGCGGCGAGCAGCAGAAGAGGCGCCAACGCGTCGACCAGCTTCGTCTTCATCTCGGCGTCGAGCGGCAGGTCTTCGAGCACTTTCCTCCCAGTCTCACCCGCCAACCAAACCACTCGCGATCCAACCACCAGAAACCACCCGTCACGACGCACTTACGGCCCGCGGGCACGCACACACACACTCACACACGCCGGGGGAGGATTCGCCTGGGTCCACTGTTTGTGTGGCTGTGTGTGTGTAGTGGTAGTAAGTAGGAGGAGGTGAAGGGAGCCGCACTGAGTCGAAGGACAGAAGAGCACTGACTGCCGCACCGCGTCGCTGTCGTCGCTGGTTCGGTTGTCGTCTGCGCCGCTGCCGCCGCGTCGTCCGTCGCGCCCGGCGTCCGCTGCTACTCTGGCGCGCTCGCGGCCGCCGCCGCGCCGCGCCGCGCGGCCCGCCGGCCGACCCGCGCCGACCCCAGCGCCCCCCGCGGCGGGCGCGCGAAGCGGCGCGCAGCCGAGAGAGCGACGCCACGCCACGCCGACGCGGACGAGCGGCTTTTCGTGGGCGGAGCAAGGTCAGGGCGCTGCGCCCGAGTAACTGGCATTGTTGCTTGCGAGGGGACACTCGAATCCTAAACTGGCCGAGCAACTGGCATTGTTGCAGATGGGCCAGTCGACAAATCTAAACGATCCGAGCCACTGGCATTGTTACAGATATGACAGTCGACAAATCTAAACGATCCGAGCAACTGGCATTGTTGCGAATGGGACAGTCGAAACCTAAACTGGCCGAGCAACTGGCATTGTTGCAGATGGGCCAGTCGAATACTACACCAACCGAGCAATTGGCTTTGTTCCGATGGGTCAGACGAATCCTAAAGCATCCGAGCAACTGGCATTGTTGCGGATGGTATAGTCGAATCCTGACGGATCTAAACGAATCCTTCTAATCTTGTAATATCCCAAGGAAACTTTCCAATCCGAAGGAATTTTTCGGATACTTTGAAACCTAACGATTCCTTTGAAGTAAAAAAAAAAAAATCTTAATGGTTCCAAAGACTTTAAGTGAACCTTTCGAATTTTACGGATTCTTTGAATAACAGACTCACAAAATATCTGCAATTACTCTGTTATTGAGCTTTAAGATTTTTTTTATTGTATGACATCACATCACATTACGTTCCCTAATATTCTTTTTTTTTACATTATAAAGGATAAATAATCAAGAATTATCTGTGCGTAATATACGATTTTTTTATTATTTCATATCAAATGACAGATATTGTGCTAAGAATTACAATGAAAATTGTACAATATTTGTATTTTATATGAGTATGTGATAGCGAATATTAAGGATGGACACAATAACTATGCGATATACTTTTACTTTTTAATTCTGGTTCCAAGGGGATAAGATTAAAAAATTTTAAGTCTCGAACATTCAAATTAAAAGGCATGTATTTTTAAAGGAGGTAAATCAGGGTTACTAAACACAAAAGTAATGAATACACAGAAGACATTTTCTTAAAAAAGGCTGTATTTTATGAGTTGTCGTTGTCGAAAAATCCCCTTCTGTTAAACAATCTGGGAGTATATATGAAAATCACATCAATAAATAAACTCATTTCAGTAGAATATTTAACCGTAAGTACGACAGTAGTACATCTGGATGTTATTTAATGCAGAAGTTGGTAACTTTTGTCTCCATCAGTTTATTTCTATACAAAAAAACTTCAGTTTAATTATTGCGTTTGAGCTTTGTTGTATACGCGATTACCAACCAGTAAATCAGTCATTTAATGATTTCGAATTTTTTGGTTCGAATTTTAAAAATTTGAATAAAATAAAAACTTTTTACGTCGTTTTCGCCAGGGGGAATAGGTCTGTGTTCCAATTTCTTGAAAATTCGAATTATGCGCATTTGAATTATAAAGCTGTATTTCCAAGCAGACGTTTTCAAAGTAATTCTTTGTTTCGATGTATTGCCAAGTAATATCAAACAGTTTCGGACAGACAAAACTAATAACCATCTACAACAATTATTACGAAACTCTAACGACCTGTATTTTTAGGACTATGACGTCAAATAAATCAGTTATTCACAATGATGTATCTCTAAGTAATTAACAGAAATTCTATTTCGAAGTGAAAGCTTTATCAGACACTCTAAATACGATTCTCGTTGTTAAGGTAACATGTTTTATATTATGGCAAGCATTATTAATGATTCGGTATATCGCTATAACATTAAACTTCTGTTGGAAAGCCACATGTAGATTTTAAAAATTGAATTGAAACTGACTGAAGAGAAAATTTGAATTATACTTTTTTGTGCTCCGTTTCTTGTGCATCGAACCATCAACTCATTGCATGGACTCCCAGTTTTTGATGCTAATCCTCCATTCGATGCTTTGAAACTGGAATTTACACATCATTATCTTTTCAATGAAACAATGAGTGTTCATATAGCAGAATCCTGGATAAGCCAGTAGCCCTTTAACAATTTAAAGTATCCCTCGTGATGGAATATTTTCTGTTTTCGTTCAAGGCAATTAAAACTGTTAAATTTTGATAACACAAAGAGAGTGAAATGGAGAAGAATGTATATTCTCTACCCGAGCTTTTTTTTTTTTCTCACACGTAAAATTTGTGAATCGAGGTATTCTTAAACTCACGTTTTTACTTCAAAACGTCAATAAAATAATAATGTAATATTGACTGTGAGATCTGGAAAATGGAACAAAAAAAATCGTTTGTACTATATCAAAGTAATATCCAAGTGTTATTTACGAGTTTGAAATTGTCTAAACTCGACTTCAAAAACTTCGTTTTCCTTTGATGTACTTCTTGGAAAAGAAAAAAAATCATTACCTGTCTCTAATGTTACTCAAATATTTTGTAAACTTCCCGATACAAAACAATTCAATGTTGATCCAGGTTTAGCCTCGTACTCATAAATGACTAAACAACGTGAGTAATTATATGTACGAGACATAAATAAATTTTGTCAATTTTCTTATGCAAAGCCTAATAATAGTTCTTAACTTCATTAAAACTATCAGAATCATAAAAATGAAGTTTAAAATTTGGCAAAATGGAAAGTTTTGCTTTCATTAAAATTGAAGAAAAAAAATTGTGAGTGTGGAGATTTGTAACTCCCGCCATTTGCCTACAGTATGGAAATAGGCCTAAGCATCAATTAGAAGGAAGAAGAAAGTTGAAGAGTTCACGTGATTTAGTAAACTTTTGCCATTTTAAGTAAATTGGTTTTCTTGGAATAATATATAATAATAGTTCGGAAGCTGTACTTGTTACGGAAGGCTTTGACCATCGAGATGGCTGAGAGAGATCGCGGGTTCATTCACAGTCGGGTGCCAAAAACAAGCTTGTTGTATTCAATATCAAGTTTACGGAACCTTATGGAACTGAAGCCGATTGCTTTGATAGGCGGTTTTACCGATTACTTCCAGGAAATGCTGGAGCACGTGCACTACACAATTGGACAACCAACCGCACGCGATATTGCCTTCTCATTCCCTTTCCATGATTTCCCCCAAATGCTGATGTCATTGAAAAATGGCTGATAATAAAATAATAATAATAATAATAATAATAATAATAATAATAATAATAATAATAATAATAATAATAATAATAATAAAATAATAATAATAATAATAATAATAATAATAATAATAATAATAATAATAATAATAAGAAGAAGAAGAAGAAGAAGAAGAAGAAGAAGAATACAATTGGGGAAGTAACAATACAAGCTTCACTAGTTACAGTACGCCTCCCGCTATTCATAGATGTTAACTCGATTTTGGGCGAAGTGAATCTCATCACTGTCCCAATTTTTTCATAATATGAACGAGACTTGTAATAACAAAATAATTCATACTATCACCAAAATCGAAATACTGACATTTACGATTGGCGGGAGACCATTTGTGGCGGGAATGGCTTCTTGTGTTACTGCCCTAAGCCCTTCAATCCATTAATTAATTAATTAGTTGATAATATTAATTCAGCACCGCGAATCGCTGCGTCTGTCAACTGTTTTATCAAGCAACCCGCTTGGCGTTTATAGGTTGTACAATGTCGTGCTGCAGTCACACCTGAAATTATCTTGCCATAGGAGAGAGAATAAATGGTTTCATTTGGACATTTCCGGCCCAAAATTTGATGTCAATTTTGTAAAACATTTTGTTTCAATGTACCAACAATGATATATTTTGATTGATTTACACTCGTATTTTTTGGGGGATTTCTACAAACTTCAATTGATATTATTTAAAGCACATTTTTCGGTATGAAAGACTAAATAGGATTCAGACTACACTAAGTATTCGACAATATAATTGAATTCACATAGGAGCTTAGAAAAATACATTTTTCGTTATCCGAGACCCACATAAAAGATTTACATATCGGAAGTAAATACATAATCGTAGTTGAGCGGTACTCAAATTAACATTATCTTTATAAAAAAAATCTTACCGTAAGTTACGCATTATTGCAATATAATTACTAATTAGCATTACAACCCCAATCCCCTCTTTTCTGGATATGATTCAGGATTGCACGCAAATTCTCTGTAACTCCGGTGACAGAAACCTAATTCCACATACATGTGGGATCACGCCTGGAATTAGTCGAAAACCCTAATGAAAACTGAAATGGGGCGGGGCTAAAACTAGTTGCGTGCACAATGGCGCTAGACGCACGCTTTGCTGGGCAAATGAAACCACAGAAATGCGAAACCACAGCTGCAGGCCAGGCGAGTTAATTTACCGCCAGAAGCGCTCTTGGGCTTGGCTGATGTGCGGGAATGCACAAAAATTTCCCCTTTAGGGAAGATGCACCAAGGAAAGGTTACACGTGGGTATGCTTGCGTACATAATTCAGTTTTTGGTGTATGTTCGATCAATAGTTAAAATCTATACGGCGATAGTTTGAAACAGAGTAGCAGATTTTTTTTATTAGCCAACTGCACATCTCATTAAGGGCAAGAGCCTGCTTACACTTTTTAATGATTAAATTAACACTTCATTAAGTGGTAAGGTATGATGAGGGGTGAAAAGACCATCACAAATACATCCACGCTCGAGGCGGGATAGGAATCCGCGATTTTCCGATCCGAGATCGCCACGACACTACTGCCTTAGCGATCTCTGCTACCCTGACTGGCAGCAGATTTATTACGTATCAATGAATTTGGTACAATTTTTTGTATTTAACCTTCAGTGTAAACTCAGTCTCTACATAAATGCTATGGATAAACATAGGTACTTTCTAATATAATGAAATTTTTGTCATAAGCGAAATAGAATAGCTGTCTTCATAGTAATGTTACATATACCATCAGTCACAACGAAGGTGTAATGATTCAGGAGATAAATAGCAGTCTTGTTCCTATCTCATCATCATCATCATCGACAGCAAGGATTAGACCTCTTGGTCTGTTCCGTCTCAGAATTGTTCATGCCATCTCTTCAAGGGACGTCCTACACTTCTTTTTCCTTTAGGTACATATTGAAGAATAGTTTTACTTATTCTATGTTCTGGCATTCTCAGGTCATGACCTTTCCAGTTTTCTCGATATTTCTTTATGGTGTCTATAACCGGTTCAACATTTAGTTCTTCTCTGATATCTACACTTTTTTTGTGGTCTAATAGTGAATATCCTGCCACAAAACGAAGAAATCTCATTTCTGCAGATTCAATTCGGCGCAGCTGATCTGATGTTAATGTCCAGCTCTCACTTCCATAAAGTAGTAATGGCAAAGCAATAAATTTGTAAAATCTGAGAAGAGTTTCCTTTTGCGCATTATGATGTAGAGTTCGCTGTAACGTTCCACAGAAATATGTGAAGTTGTTCAGCTTTATTTCCATACCCCTTGATTTTATATAATTAAAATGATATCCAAGATATTTAAATTCATTTACTTGTTCAATTATTTGGTCATATATAACTATCTTTGCTCTTAAAGGTTCAAGTCCTTTAAATGCCATCACTTTTGTTTTACTTGGTGAGATTTTCATACCATACTCATTAGCAACCTGACTTAACTTGTGGACCGCTATTTGAATTTCATATTCAGATTTTCCTATGATAAGCTGGTCGTCGGCAAAAAGTAATGTTGGGATCTCGACATTATTAATCTTAAAAACATCATTTAAAGTCTTCAACCATTTTTTAATGATCACGTCCATATATATATTAAAAAGCGTTGGCGAGAGCGGGCATCCCTGTCTTACTCCCTGGTTTATATATGCTGATTCTGTTCCATTTCTTAGCATTCGGATCATGATTTTATTATTTCTGTATAATGATTGAATTGCTGTAATAAGGTGGGAAGGGAGTCCAATATTTTTCAGTGTTTCCCATAATAATCTTCTTTTAAGGCTATCAAATGCTTTTACGTAGTCAATAAAGACATAATATGTCGGTAGTTTAAATTCCCTTCGCTTTTCAGTAAGTTGTGTCAGTACAAAAATACAGTCTGAGCATGATCTACCTTTTCTGAAACCATGTTGTGTTTCAGATATTTCAGTTTCAACAATAGGCACTAATCTTTGATTGATAATTTTTGCATAGATTTTATAACAGGAATTTAGAAGACTTATACCTCTATAATAAGAACATTCAGTTCAATTCCTTTAACTAACAACAAAAGCAATTTAACATTAAAATATTAATTTCATTAAACAAATAGATTGTACAAGACGAAATTTCTTCTTCACATTTCTTTCAGACGATGTCTCTGTGTCGATCTCTTCGTATGGGGGTTCGCACATTGTCAGGAACTATACTTTTCCTCATCTCTCATTTACCAATTAATTTATTCTGATTTTTTGTGATTATTTCAAGATTATTAATAATAAAATAGGAGCTAATACAGTTCTAAAGAGTCAAACCGCCTTTTGTGTAGTAGTGAATGATGGTTTTTACGACTTCCTGAGCAATGAACGAAGGCTTCTCACTGCATGTAAAGCGCCGCGGACCACCAGCGTTTCAATACAGACTTTCATTTAGCTTACTTTTAATTAGTTTGAATTGCTTACATTTTTATTATATATTCGTATTTTTTTTATTTTTGGAAAGCAGATTTCCGTCATTCGATGGAGGTGCAACCTCCAGTCTGTTGGGGCATCCGCCGCCACTGACAAGGTCACCTGCAAACACTGCCACAACTAGGAACCGACCTTCAATCCCACGTCCTTCCTCCGTTTCTCGATTCGGCCCCCATGTTCATTCCTATTCGCAACCCCCCCTGCTGCCCGTCTTCCCACCCGCGACATCCACTCGTGACCTCACGGGCTCCCCACCAACCATCCCACATGCGCCCCCCAAGGTCTCAATCTTTGTCACTACTTGCGGACATACCTAAGGCGGCGTTCCCAGAGGAACGGAGTTTGGCTGGAACTTTTGTCGGCCGATGTTGACGTTTGCGTCCGATATGCTCGATTCGTTCAAACACGTTCTAGTAAATGCAAATGGGCGTACTGAACCCTAACGACCTTTTACAACGACGATCGTAAACATCGGCTGTCGGACGAAGATCTGCTTCGTTTGATTTTATTCGCTCCGCAATCAACTGGAGAGTCAAGGCCATCTGTAACCAAGATTTTCTGCAATACATGTAGTAGATGATCTTGAGGGTGCTTCTCACATATGATTCAAACAAAAAATTGTGGAATTATGGGGACATGCAGACGATTTTGGTTGCAAGAAATAAGTCCGACGATCGGTAGCGAGCGGCCGATATTTCGTCTTCACTGCGACCGTAGCCTAACTCGTTGTTTTGCTCTCCAGCCGTGTCCCTGCCTGCTCTTCTCCCTGCGACCTCTCCTGCGGCCGCGGCAGAAGTGGGCCTTCGCGCAAGGCGTTTTATATCTCCTCTGGATGATTGAACGGGGCCCCTTGAGAAATACGGGCAGCGGCAGGAGCTGCGGCAGTGGTGGCGGCAGTGGTGGCGGCGGTGGCGGGACAGCGGGGCTGCGAGCGGGGGGTGGTGGGGCGGGAGGGCGACGGGGCGGCGGGGCGGTGGGGCGGCGGGGCGGCGGGGCGGCGGGGCGGCGAGGCGGCGAGCGGGGGCGGTGGGGCGGGAGGGCGACGGGGCGGCGGGGCGGCGGCTGCGGTGGGGCGGCGGGGCGGTGGGGTGGCGGGGCGGCGAGAAGGCGGGGGTGGCAGAGGGGAGGGGGCGGCGGGGCGGTGGCTGCAGCAAGGCGGTGAGTGGCCCTCAAGGACAGGCCCCTGGCTCTCTAGGGCCAGCTGCCGCCTGTCGTCGACGATGAAAACACGCAGGTCGGAAAGGCTATTCTCCTATCTCGCAAGGACTACGCGTAGCCTAGAGAATCGTTGGAGGCACCAGCTCTCTTGCACGTAGTATATTATAACTAGACCTCGGAATTTAAGTCACAAAAAAATAAAGAAAAAAAAAAGAGAGATGATTTAGGCACCTAAAATACGCAACATAATTATGAAATTAGGCATAGAAAGTGACGTTTGATGCACTTAAAATAGGTTACAAAATGTTGAAACCAGGCTTTAACAAACATTAGACATGAAAAAGTTACGTTTGACGTCTAAAACTGATCACAAAATAGTTAAAATTTTCACTTTTTATTATTTAGGAAAGTAAAGTATTTTTGCATTTATGAAAGTGACAATCATATTATTTTATTAATTTTTATTTCATTTGTCTTCATTCTTTCTCACTTTTTATTCCCAACATTTCAACTGCGGAACTGCACCAGGAATGGGTGCAATTGTCTAAGAAGTGCTTGCTGTTCGAAGACGAGCATGAAACATCCTCTTTATACTGATTTGCAGTGGTCCTTATATTGGGGGAGTTTGATGATACATTTCGGTGAATAGTCGATTCCGTATTCCATTAGGAAATATTCACGTTTAGGAAAGTATTAGGAAAGTTTGGGTAAAACAAATTTTAAAAACATAGTAATTGAAATATAATTCATCGAAACCACGTGTTTTAAGGCAGATTTAGGCAAAAACTTTAAAAAGGCATCAACCGCCATTTTGGATATTTGAGGGACTATGTGGTGATCCCAATATATCTATTTTTTCATGATTCGTAAACAAATGCAATTATTTTTCTCAACATCTTAAAGGAATTAAATAGGCATTGGTCCTAAAATCCAAGGTCTAATTGTAATGTCTAAATTTTTGGACGTTAGTTTGTTCGTGATCGATAAACTCTGACAACGTTTAACCGATCTCCACGAAAGTTGGCAGGCCTACGTGTTTCGTTTGTTTGTTTTTTTTTTTTCATGGAGAAAGTTTTTATGCTGTTCGTTTTGTTGTAACTCCACTAGATGGCGCTGCAGCCCAAGATTACGCTTCAGTTAGATGCAATTACCAATCCACCTGGGCGCCGTTGTTGCTGAGCGTGGGCGTGAGATGCGGGGCGGGGTCGAGTAGGACAGAATGAGCGGGAGTGGGATGTAGACGGGACGAAACTAACACTGGGCTAGAAGACGACAGCGTGGGGGCTAGCACGAAAACAGGACGACGTAGCAGCGATGCGGGAGCGAGAATACAGCATGGGGTGCAATTCTGACAGTGATATTAATAAAATTGTTGAGATATTAGTAGTTAAGGTAATACTGTTTTTCTAACTCGCGAGGACTCTATGTTGCCTCGCCTTGCCCAGTGGACTAATATCATATCAGGTTTATTGTGGTAATAGGAGGGGAATGAATCGCAAATTATCTAGAAGGAAATGAAAACAGAATGGAAGGAAATATTGATTTACTATCTCGCGAGGTTTAGATGTTGCCAGAATTCGCGAGCTTCATACAGTTCTCTTGACAGCAGTCTGTCGTATCATGTATATTGTAAATAATAGATAGAACGAACCCTAAATTATCTCCCGTGAATTTAATATAAAATAAAGGACAATGTTATTTTCCTGACCACCAAGGACTACATAGACTAGAGGAGCATTAACTCTTGTGTTTCTCTGATACCAGGACTCGCACCGTCTGGATAGACGTTTACGGTGTACTGTAGCAAAAGAGATAGAAACGAATACTAAATGTCACGATCACATAGCTTCCAACAACGCAGCGAGATTAAACGTCTGACGGCTCAAACATATCCGCGATTGGGAGGTGGCGTGTTCGATACCAGCTAGGAGCCAGAAATTTACATGATGAGTTTAACATCAGTGATTTTATGGTGCCTGCCGAAGTCGATTTCGCAGTCTGACTGCACCGATCAGTGGTGTCTAAGTTTTTTTCTTAGCAGATCTCATTTAGAATAAAGCCAAGTAGAACCGATCCCCACATATATGTCAAAGACATGGGCTGTCACAAAGACCAACCAGAAGAAAATAGAAAGAGTAGAAATGGATTTCGAGTGAAGAGCTTGTAAGGTGTTTGCAGACAGGGTACACCGACTTGAAATACACGTAATAACGTAATAGAGAACGAGGAATAAATGTACAAAATTAATAGAGAACTTTGTTTTACAATACAGTAGACAAATTAGTTGAGTTTAATATTAAAATACTAGAACATTATTGTATAGTATATTATTGTACTATATTAGAATACCTTACGCATCCTACATATGCTCGGAATTTTCAGGCAAATTGTCAGTTTTTCCTCAAATCTTATCGTGGATATTTTTCACGACCCCCAACAAACATATCTCTTACCCTCTATACACTAAGAGAACCCTTGGCTTAGATGAAGGCCTCTATGCCTATCTCTGCCCAACCACACACTTGGCGGTTTCCGCATTACGTCTGTCAACGCGTTGCAGCACCGCCGCACACCGCGGCGCCTCCAGACAGAACGAGCTCTCATCAAGTCTAGTCGGCCGCTTGGTTCCATTTGCCTCCTCGCCCTCACCTCGAGCGCCCTTCTCTAACGACCAGAGCAGACCTCCGACGTCCTCTCTATCAGTCGTTGCGTTTATCCGAGCACGTCATCTCGGGCGCGTCCACGCTCAGCGCTGGTCCCCGGAGAGCCGGCTTATCTGCGCTCGCGTCGGTCCGTCGCGCTTCGCGCCGCGGCGCCCCACGCAACGACTGCGCGCGCTCTCGCGGCGCCGGACGGCGCTCGGGGCGGCGGCGCGCTCGAGATGGGCGCTGGCGGCAGCGCGGTGGAGGCGGAGCAGCTAGCAACATGAAACGCGATGGGGACGAAGGATGGGTTGCTGTAATTGACGGGAGGCGAGTCGCCGCGGTTGGGCGTTTATCGAAAACGGGATTAGATAGTGGCGGAAGGACGGTTCAAATTTTTGAAACTCAGTACTCCAAGGTTTAGGTAAAAACTAAGTTCGGATTAGATTGTGGTGGACGGGCAAATAAAGTTTTATGGACAGCGATTCTTCATAGTATAGGCAATAACGAAAATCGGGGTATATTGTGGTGGATGGAGGGTTCAAATGTTCCTTCAAGATGTAGGCAATAACTAAGATTGGATTAGATTGTTGTGGACGGACGGCTCAAATTTTTGGAATGCGATTCTCTGTAGTTAAGCGATATCTAGGTTTGGGTATGATTGTAGTATAACCCTAGGATTAGAATTCAGAGAAATCTCCAATATCAGATTAATCGTAAAATTGTCTATTGAATATTCATTTTATCACTGTATATTCCGGTTATTTGGAGCTCATTTTAAATTTGTGTCATGAATAGGACTCTAAATTGCATGATATTTTAAAATGAATGAAAGAATACTCTAGTTAACAGCTTATAATTTCCTGAGCCTACAATAAAAGAAATGTTCCCCAAATATTAGCAAAACGTTGAAAAGGTAATTTTAGTGATACGAATTATAATACGAAAATTAAAAATCCTTGTAGAACCATCTCCAAAAAACGCTTCTCAATGGTTATCAGACGCGCCATAAATCAATGTTCACTTTGCACCGAATACAAATTCCTAATAGTTGCGAATTAGTGACACGAGAAAATTTCAGAATTGTGGTGAAATATTAAAAATAATTATTATTTGTAAAATAATGTGTCAATATTAATACATAAAATTCATGACTTTTTACTCTGCAATACTCATTCCATAAGTCAATGAAACCCAGTGTTTCGGTGTAACATCTACAGCTTGTTTCCACTACCCAACTGATAGTTTGCCTTGATCGCAGGACCGATCTTACCCGATTGAGAAACAGCGTGAGTCGTGGCACTCAACCACTCCTCACCTCGGAGAACGCACACATCATCGCTCCCACGTGACCGCAGTCACCCAAGGACACGAAGTCCTCCACAGGCTCGTCAACACGTTACTTGCCTCGCGAGCCCTGCCCGCCGCTGCACCGTCGTGGCGCCAAGTTTTGTGCAACTGCACGAGGTTCTCCCACTGTCTCCAGAACCCACGCACTGGCACTCCGTTATATAGTCGAGGCTCACGTGACCTACTACGTCACGCCGCCCCCGCCGCGGTCTATTACTAGCCATTAAGGGTTTGGGTCTCCGTTTCTTAAGACCGGAAGACCCCAAAGCCTCGTGTCTCCCGTTTCCGCGTTCTTGCTTTAAGGCTAAATGCACCGAAAAATACTTGTAGGAAAATTCAATAGATCGCAGCACTATCACAAGGGAATTTACTTTACTGATAACGTCTGAATCAATGGTCCTATTTTCAATTTGTAAACGGCATTTGACGCCCTTTTAAAATAGAATTTACGCTATGATAACCTTTTTCCAAAAATCTAGCAAAAACGCGAATTTAAAATTAGTTCTCAAACTTCCGAGAACAATTTTAAAAATGTGGCCTTATAGCGCGATGGCGACATGCTTCCTGAATCCAACGCCGTGACAATCATGCAAATCAAACAAATAGGAGCGTCGTAAAGTGAAATTTACGAAAACAACTTGCCCCCCCCCACTTCCCCTTCTGCGCCGTTGCGTCATCCACTCGCCCGTTGTGGGCCCTCTGTCAGCGCGGTGGCACGGCCAGGCCCGGCGTCGTGCGGCCAGCCCTGATGGAGGAGGCGGTACTTGCGGGACACGCAAGCCTCACACTCGGTTTATGCGTTCGTCACTTTGCATCTCAATCTATTTTTCCACGGATATCAAACTAGAGATTCTATACTACTATTACAGACCGAGGTAAACGGTCTGTAATAGTAGTACATAACTACCTTTTTCACATATTTCCGTCTTTCTTCGAATACCATTTTAAAATTTTTTGATGCATTACTCAAAATATTGATTCCGATTTTTAACTATTTTTTTTAAAAAAGGAACTAATTGTGTAAATATCCGCATTATTCCATCTCCTCACATCTTATTTTAGATATATTTTACTTCTAAGGTCTTCTGTTATCACTCCACCTCGGACTAAGATCTTCCGTTGTCAAATACCGTAAAAAGTGAGCGGAGTATACGCACGAGTTCTTTTATCCTACAACTCGACTTTTGATCTAAAAACGACGTTTATCTGCTTTAAAGAGTTCATCTGGTGAATCTCTTTTCTCAAGTAAAATAGTCTAAGCTAATTTAAAAAATGTTTTCGTACTTTCGGTCAAATTTAAAAAAAATGCATTACTTTGGCTGTCCGGGTGACGTCGCGTCGAAGGCTGTTTTGCCGACGTTTCGACCATTTTGTCGTGGTCTTCCTCAGGGCTGGTATGCCCATACATCTGATGGTATGGACATGGTAAGACCACGACAAGATGGTCGAAACAATCGGTCGGCAACAATCTTCGACGCGGCGTCACCCTGACAGCCAAGATCAGGCACATGACTCTGGCCGAGGAAGCATACGACTTCAAATGTTAAAAAATAGCGGTCTGGCGAGCTGTATCCTGACTCCAACGCCGTAACAAGCATCGAAATAAGATAGTATGAATCATGACTTATCCCAGCGTACTTGGTAAGTTATTTTGATATAAAATAAATTTGTTATATTTGTATAATTTTGAAGCGAATAAATAATTCCTGGTGAGTCATTTCATACAGACTACGTAAATGAATAAAGGGTAATGATGCAATTGGATAACTCCTAGATGTTTGCTTGCATTTGGAGCGTGTTTTCCTTCCATTTTCGTTGTTTTATAAAAAGTGGATTTTCTAGAAAAGTTATCTGTAGAAATTGCATCATGCAAAACCAGTTAGACGTGATTCTTTCGTGACATATCGGACACAATGATATAAATAATATGGAACATTCAAACGAGTTTAAAAACGAAGGAAATCTTTTTCTGTGAGTATGATCTTAGGATATGCTTTACTCTAACGCTTACGCGACGTAATGCAATCTACACAACATTCCAGAGTAGATAGAAAATGAGGTTTCTTTCAATGTGAATTATTTTTGAAAATCTTAAAGTATATGCTTACAGTAACAACATTTTTAAAATCCTTTTTTTTTCTTTTTCCGAGGGATGACTTATGCCGATTGACTGAATCACACGGTATTCACGCAATTGTGTTGTTATTTGCACAATCTCGGCTGTCTCCTTTCTTTGGTAATGGAATAATTATAGTGCGTTGCAAATCTGTTGTTAACTGTTTTATTTTCCAGATCACATTGCATAATTGTGTTAGTTTCGCCAAGATTTCTTCCCCTGTATCTTTGAATAGTTCGATTGGAATATTATCTACAGCCGGGGACTTCCCATTTTTCAGTTGTTTTGTCGCCCAATTAATTTCTTCGTTCTCAGGTTCTTATTCGTAATCATCTATATTTATACACTACTCTATTTGTAAGCTCTTATCATATAACTTCTTCGTATTCTTCCCATCTTTTCGTGATCTCTTCTTTTGTTGTATTTATTTTGTCGTTCTCGTTCTTGACATTCGCCATTGTTGGTTTACAGTCCGTGGTCATATTTCGGATGATCTGGAAAATTTCTTACGATCTCCATTTGTTGTTATGTTCTTCCACTTCTTCGCTTTTTTCGTGAATAAACTTTTCTTTATCTTGTCTTGGTCTGGACTGGAATCCCCATAGAGTTTTCTGACTTTCGTCTGGTCATTTGCTTTCTTTGCAGAGAAATATAATGTTTGAAAAGAAAGAAATATAAGGACTCCGTTGTACATATTATTATTATTATTATTATTATTATTATTATTATTATTATTATTATTATTATTATTATTATTATTATTATTATTAATAATAATAATAATAATAGGCACGCGTTTGGAGTGAAAACCAAAGTACGTTCACTATAGTATTGCTTATATCGTACTATATAATCAATCGAATCTTCTTCACTTTGATGTCTGTGTTTCCAAGATTTTGTGAAACTTCTTTATATTTCACGGAGAAAATCTCTCTGAAGGTCTGATTCAGTCTATCGATTGTGAAAACTATTGAGCAGGTTGTTGCTTCAAATCCATCGGGCGGTTGGTCTTTCATCGCCACCTGCCCCAAAGGGATACAGCAGGGACTAGGTCACGAACGAGCCTGGACTCGCGTAAAGTGGCCGTAGGGGAGGGGGCCCCGGGATTTCCAAGTCCAATATGGCACTGGGACAGTGGTTCGCAAATAGACAACGTGGAGAATGCTCACACCAAGTTCACTGATGTGCTTGCTTACTCGGTGTTTTTCTCCGCTTTACACTTCCTGCTCCATGTCCAGGTGTTTACTACGTCTGTTCATCCCCGAGCCACCTCATTCTTATTGTTGGGAGCTGACTCGATTGTGAGGCTGAGGAATGCGCTCAATGTTCTTGAAAGCTGCCCCCCCCCGCCTAATCTGCAACTACTAGCTGTCCCAAATATATTACGCCAAGTATCCATAGGCAAGAATTAAAACATCATACGAGAATAAGGAAAACAAATAAGCAATAAGGGGATGTCATGAAAGTGTAATTTTGTATCTTCACAATATGGCCTTTTGTTACCGGGAGTACTTAAGGCTGCCCCACAGACTTCAAATCCTTTTTTTAATTGATGTCACAGTTCGAACAGATACTTCAGTATAGTTTACTACCCGAAAATTGCTGTTATGCAGCGTGTGTTGAAGAACGCCCGAATTTTTTTCTTTGTCACATTTCTTAATAACGAGATGTATATTTTCCCTAGCTTAACTGTGTATCGTTTGGCTTTTACTACGAACAGAAGCCATACCGTTCCAACAAAAGTCACAAACCAAAATAAAATGAAAACGCTATACACTTGTGTTACGAACAGGAAGCAAACAACATGTCACTCAATCATTGAGTTCATGTCTTCTCAGAACAAGAAACATTCTATATTAGATGAAGTGATATTGAACCTCATACAATGTTGTCAAAGCAGATATACTATTTCCTCGACTGCTCGCGTAGGCGGCAAATTGCAAAACACGTCAATATGCTGAATACTTACACTGTATACTTCGGCGAATTCTTTAGTTCTACCTCGTATGTACGACAGATGACAGTAATATTTAAATATGTGGTTCATTAAAGTTTTGGAAATATTTTTATTTATGCAATGTAATTGAATTTTCCTCACTATTCAAGAGAGATTATTGTCAAATTGCCGCCTTGCGAAAGATGAGGCGTCAAAAATATTTATACTGGTCCAAGAAATATTCAACAATTTGAGTTAACATTTATAACGTCCAGAATGTCAATAAGTAGTAAATGTACGATAATTTTTCTACTGTTTTATTTAGTTCGGTTTTGGTGTCTACATTTCTTTGAACATCTATTTGTCTTTAGAGTTACGATTTAAAATCGAACAATGTTTCTTAAAGGCATTTCCACTCACGCTAATCAAAAAGGTTCATTTATTACAGAGCTTTGATGTATGGTGATTAGTCTCGTGAATGCAGTGCATGTTAAATTGCAGGAAATGGAAGTCGTCTTGCCAACCAGGATTCTTGTTAAGCCAATCATGATCCTTGTTGAGCCAACCAATATCCTTGTTGAGCCAACCAAAATCAGTGTTCAGCCAACCATGATCCTTCTTGAGCCAACCAATATATTAGTTGAGCCAATAAATATCATTTTGAGCCAACCAATAACCATTTTGAGCCAACCAATATCCATGTTGAGCCAAGCATGATCCTTGTTAAGCCACCTATAATCGTTTTTGAGCTAACCATGATCCTTGTTGAGCCAACAATGATCCTCGTTGAGATAACCAATTAATCCTTGTTAAGCCATCCAATATTCTTGTTAAGCCAACCATGATCCTCCTTGAGCCAACCATAATCGTTTTTAAACCAACCAATACCCTTGTTGGCCAACCATGATCCTTGTTTAGCCAACCAATATTTTTGTTGAGACAACCAAAATCCATGTTTAGCCAACCAAAATTCTTGTGGAGCCAACCAAAATTCTTGTTGACCCAACTAATATCCTTGTTGAGCCAAACAATATCCTTGTTGAGCCAAACAATATCCTTGATGAGTCAAACAATATCCTTGTTGAGCCAAACAATATCCTTGTTGAGCCAAACAATATCCTTGTTGAGCCAACCAATATCCTTGTTGAGCCTATCAACATCCTTGTTGAGCCAACCAATATCCTTGTTAAGCCACCCTTGATCCTTGTTAAGCTAACCTAGGACCCTAGTTGAGCAAACTATGATCCATGTTAAGCCAATTATCCTTGTTGAGCCAACCAAATTCTTGTTGAGCTAACCAATATCCTTCTTGAAACAACAATGATCCTTGTTAAGTCTACCGTGATCCTAGTAAGCAAACTATGATACATGTTTAACCAACCATAATCCATAAGTGGAAGATCAACCCAGCAATCGATCAAGTGAGAGATCGACCCATCAAGTCGATCAAGTGGGGCATCAACTCTGCAGGTCAATTAAGTGGGGATCGACCCAGCAAGTCGTTCAAGTGGGGGATCGACCCAGCAAGTCGATGAAGTGGGGGATCGACCCAGCAAGTCGATCATGTAGGGGATCGACCCAGCAAGTCGAAGAAGTGGGTGATCGACCCTGCAAGTCGATGAAGTGGGTGATCGACCCAGCAAGTCGATCATGTGGGGGATTGACCCAGCAAGTCGTTCAAGTGGCGGATAGACCCAGCAAGTCGATCAAGTGGGTGATCGACCCTGCAAGTCGATCAAGTGGGTGATCGACCCAGCAAGTCGATCAAGTGGGTGATCGACCCAGCAAGTCGATGAAGTGGGTGATCGACCCAGCAAGTCGATCATGTGGGGGATCGACCCAGCAAGTCGTTCAAGTGAGGGATCGACCCAGCAAGTCGATCAAGTGGGTGATCGACCCTGCAAGTCGATGAAGTGGGTGATCGACCCAACAAGTCGAAGAAGTGGGTGATCGACCCTGCAAGTCGATGAAGTGGGTGATCGACCCAGCAAGTCGATCATGTGGGGGATCGACCCAGCAAGTCGATGATGTGGGGGATCGACCCAGCAAGTCGATCATGTGGGGGATCGACCCAGCAAGTCGATCATGTGGGGGATCGACCCAGCAAGTCGATCAATTGGGTGATCGACCCAGCAAGCCGATGAAGTGGGTGATCGACCCAGCAAGTCGATGAAGTGGGGGATCGACCCAGCAAGTCGATCAAGTGGGTGATCGACCCAGTAAGTCGATCAAGTGGGTGATCGACCCAGCAAGTCGATGAAGTGGGTGATCGACACAGCAAGTCGATCATGTGGGGGATCGGCCCAGCAAGTCGATGAAGTGGGTGATCGACACAGCAAGTCGATGAAGTGAAGCAAGTCGATCATGTATGGGATCGACCCAGCAAGTCGATCAATTGGGTGATCGACCCAGCAAGTCGATCAATTTTGGGATCGACCCTGCAAGTCGATGAAGTGGGTGATCGACCCAGCAAGTCGATCAAGTGAGGGATCGACCCAGCAAGTCGATCAAGTGGGGATCGACCCAGCAAGTCTATCAAGTGGCGGATCGACCCGGCAAGTCGATCAACTGACGGATCCGACCAACAAGTCGATTTGACTATCCTGAGTATTATAACTATTTTGACTATTTTGACTATTTCAATTATTGTGACTATTTTGACTATTTTGTCAGTCAGTCCTTCCGTCACTTCTTCCGTCAGTCCTTCCGTCAGTCCGTCCTTCAGTCCATCCGTCAGTCCGTCCGTCAGTCCGTCCGTCAGTCCGTCCATCCGTCAGTCCGTCCATCCGTCAGTCCGTCCATCCGTCAGTCCGTCAATCCGTCAGTCCGTCCATCCGTCAGTCCGTCCGTCCATCAGTGAGTCCGTCCGTCAGTCTTTCCATCCGTCTGTCAGTCAGTCAGTCATTCCCTGTGTGTGTGTGCACGAATTCTTTTTCATCTTTAGATAGAATTATAAACTTTCTTTTATTTCGTTTCTCATTCACTTTACCCTATGGTAACTATAACATGTAGTCACTAGATTATTTATAGCAACCCAACAGTTCTCACTGTTGTTCGTCTTTTTGCATCTGAAGATAACATGCTGGAAAAATGTGCGGCACATTCCTAAACGACCGAAACGTGATTGCGTGATATTTATGAACTTTCATACAAAAATAATTTTGATCCTAAAAGATAAGATATATCTCTAAATTATAATTTACAAAGTCTGTTTATTAATTTCATCAAAATCACAAAGGATATTATTTAAACATTTCGAATACAAAGACCAAAGTGATGGCATTTACGGAAAAACATTATACGCACTTCTTGAAAAGTATGACATGTGGCCAGTTGGTCATTTTAAATATTTTAAAAATGATATAACCTGTTTAACAGGGGTAGATCTAGATGAAAAAAATCCAAAAGTTCCAGAAAATATACTGCTTGCTCGACCGCAAGGGAGAAGGGATAATCACGCTGGCACCAGGATTTCTGCGTCATCGGTACATTGTAGAGTTCCATGGTTTATCTTCCTACAATCTTGATATTTCTCTTTGTGCGATTTGATCTCGTAAAGTAAAGGATGAAATTACGTTACATATTTCGTAAATAATTATTACAGTTTTCATTTTCGATCTATTACAGGCAAATAACACACACACACACACTCTCTCTCACACAAACACACAATGAGATTTTTGTAGAGAAACAAAATATTCCTATATTTTTAGTTCAGTTATAATTGAATAGTTATGACACGGTCTGTACACGGAGCAAACGGTTGGGAAGTGCAGGTGTTGCGGTTCAAGTGCCCGAGAGCGGGCGTTAGTCTGGGTGCAGCTCTCGGAATGCACCTAGCAAGCGCAATTCGTTGTACATTGCCAAAACAAATTAACGAATGTGTTTGCCGACCGGCCATTCTCCAGCGCGGGAGGCACTGTCACGTGAACTAGCGGTATATAAGTTAGCGGCGAAAATCCCTTGGCGGGATTCGATAACGAATGAAATCTTCGTGCTGACGCTCATTTGTCCACCCATGCGGTTGTGCTCGCAAGCCTCGACTATGCGAGTTGTCTCTCTCGCCATAGGACTACAGGCCAGAAGCGCGACGCGAAATAAGATGAAAATTAATTGTTCAAGCAATCAATGGCAAAATACTATCTTTCTGACTTCAGGGAGTGAAGTGAGGAATGACTTCGATACATGGGACTGACACGCATTTTAAAGCAAGCGTTTATGTGTAGAACGCGAGGTAGAAGACACAGAGGCAGATCGTTATAGAAATGAAATTCGTAGAAGTCAGAACAGGTCATGAACCCATCCTTGGAGTAGAAGAGAAGAAGATGATCATAAGGGAGTCAACTCTGTTATTTGTTAATACGAGCATAAGTGCGTCATCGCAGGCCAGTACCCATAAAGCTAAAAAAGGATATTGTTATTTTATAATTGCTGAATTATTTGCAGAGCTAAAAATTAATCTTAGACGTAGCACCGTTTTAACCGCCGGGCCTGGCCGTGCCACCGCGCTGACAGAGGGCCCACAACGGGCGGGTGGGTGACGCAACGCGGGTCGCGCAGAAGAGAAAGTGGGGGGGGGGGCGAGGTGTTTTCGTAAATTTCACTTTACGACGCTCCTATTCGTCCGATTTGCATGATTGTCACGGCGTTGGATTCAGGAAGCATGTCACCATCGCGCTATAAGGCCACATTTTTAAATTTGTTCTCGGAAGTTTGAGAACTAATTTCAAATTCGCGTTTTTGCTAGATTTTTGGATAAAGGTCATCGTAGCGTAAATTCTATTTTAAATAGGCGTCAAATGCCGTTTACAGATCGAAAATCGAACCATTGTTTCTGACGTTATCGGTAAAGTAAATTTTACTTATTTTGGTGCTGCCACGTGGTGGCTACATATTGTACTAGTGCCGGGACATTTAGCCATAAAGGAAAATCCTTCTCTCCTTCGTGTTTCCTCTTACTACTCCCTTACCATGCGTCCCCAAATAGATGCCACGAGGCACGCTGGCTAATACTTTACAATAGTTTGCTATAACCGGTGTCGACTGAACTTTCTTCCTAGATATCTCCATTGGCTTACTATAGTTTTTAAAATTCTCATGAATAATTCAAGAAACCCAAGGAATTTTATTTTAAGGAATAAATTCAAGCTATCTCTTTTCAAGCTAAGGTCTTTTACTATCCTTTCACTTTTCCCCTTTACCTCTGTTCCCCCTTTATTCATTCCTTGTGGCGAAA
Source organism: Gryllus longicercus (assembly GCA_038098605.1). NCBI lineage: Eukaryota > Metazoa > Arthropoda > Insecta > Orthoptera > Gryllidae > Gryllus > Gryllus longicercus. Next base: position 139,303 of record JAZDUA010001190.1, read on the forward strand.
ACCTTCCGAACCTTCTTAAAAAGTTCTTGTTGAATTCAACGTATCTCCACTACTATATTAGAGGCACTCAGCAAGCTGTATGTGAAAATGGTGTCGTGCACACTCAGTAATGAAGCCAATTAGTAAAACGTAACAAGTATCATTTGACAGTAAATGATTTTTTCTTTTGATCTATGAAAACAGAAATTGAGTTCAATTAAAGGACGATGCTATAGAGTATTTTACAGCACGGGAAACAATTTTAGTTTTATTATAAGCAGTCGCTGATGTAAAATAGACAAATCAACTTACATATACGAAAGAGCTCTTACCGCATCAGTCAACGTAAAAATTGCCGCACATAGAACTAATTAATTAATAAAAAATATAATGAAAATAAAACAAAATCGATATTGGGAACAAAGTTTCAGGGAGTTAATTATAAACTGACGGAAATTGTTCCTGGAAAGCACTTGTAGCAGCCGTTATCTACAAAGCAACAATAATTACTCCACTCAGATTTTATTTCTAGTTTCGTAAAAAAATGGGAAAGGATCTACAGAAAAGTTGCTGCAGCTTTTCATTTAGGCCAAAAGATTTAGCAAGTCGATGACATCGTTCGTGGAGACCGTCGGGTGACTGCAGATGAATTGTGTCGCATTATCTCCCTCAATTCACCCGGCCATCTCCATGAATGACGTCCTCCAGCGTCATCCAGCGTTCACATGTTCAGCGACGAACCCATCGTCTTAACCTTAGTGACATCCACCGTTGCACCACAGAACACATTTTTCATTCTTTCGCGAATGCCTTTGCCGTGCGGGAAATTCCCTCCGCATTCTACACAAAACGTAGAGCTGTTAATAATTCATAGATAACAAACAATAAATATTAATTCCTGGTATCTCTGAGGACTGATCCTGCATGATCCTCATTGATATTCAATGCTTCATTCATCTCATTATTATTATTATTATTATTATTATTATTATTATTATTATTATTATTATTATTATTATTATTATTATCATCGTATTTACTATACACGATTATGTTCTTCGCAGTGTTTCTTTTTAATCCAACAGTTTACGTAGCATCCTACCTACCAAGTTCTCTCTTGTTGGCTGGAATACAAGTCGACGACCTTTTCTCGTCCATCGTAGGGCAGGGGGGCGTGCCCATCCGTGGGGAAGGTCGAAGTACTCTTAAAACGGAAGAGCGCGTGCCTGCGTTGACAGACGAGCGCAGGTTGTGCGCGGGCACGTCCCTCCTGTTGGCTCGGGAGCAGGGCGGAGGGTGGGGGTGGAAGGGGGCAGAAAGTGAGGCGCGGTGGCGGAGGGGGGAGGGGGAGGGAGGTCAGGGGGAGGGGGCGGGGCGAGGGCCGAGGGCAGACGGTGGGGGCTGCGACGGGGGCGGATGGTTGAGGGCGGAGGGCGGAGGGCGGAGGGAGGAGTGCGGAGTGCGGAGGGCGGAGAGCGGAGGGCGGAGAGCGGAGGGCGGAGAGCGGAGGGCGGAGAGCGGAGGGCGGAGGGCGGAGGGCGGAGGGCGGAGGGCGGAGGGCGGAGGGCGGAGGGCGGAGGGCGGAGGGCGGAGGATGCACTGGCGTCGTCAAGTCATGGGTTCAGAAAATCATCGAGGAAGGGACGAATTCTCTTGTTCAAATGGGCGATGCGTGTGGAAGCGCTCACTCTGCCCTGCTGGGTTTAATGCCGTCCGGTGGCATTTTCGGTGGAATGGTGGGTTTTCTCCGGGTTCTCCTGTTCCGTTCGCGTTGTAGTACCATTGCTGCACCATGACTCATCAATACCACTAATTTCCAATGCGCCCAAAAATTGATACAAAACTATTCAGTCGCCGGCAATGGAAGGTGGAAGGGGTGTCTATGGTTTCCGTGCATATCTAGGAACTGGAGAATAATCTCAAAACAATGACAGTTTCGACTTCGCTATTGACTTATGGCGTTATACAACTTATTCGTTATTCTTCGCATGAATAGGACGGTTATACTACTCTACTCCGTACTTGCAGTATTCGCGAAGACTATTCTTATTAAAATATTTAATTTACTGCAGAGTTATACAAAAGTATTTTATTTGTTCTTGAGCAGAGTGCGTGCTATTTTTTGGGAAATCATTTGGCGTGGTTTTGTTCGGCAGCATTTTTGCTGCTGCAGGCCACTATTTATCACTTACCTATCAAATCATGCATACTTTCCAAATACGACCATGAGGCGGCACAGGCATCAAAATAAAGCATACATATAATACTTATAAAGCTTATTTTCAAATTTGAAATTTAATGATTAACATGGTTAATGGTTAAATGGTTAACACAATTTGAAATATAACGACATAATGATTAAATTAATTTACTGTTATATAGAAAAATAACAATTTACTTATTTTTCTTCCAAAAAAATAGTAATACATAATGTGCAAACTTTGGAAGAGCAGGGGTTTGTAGTAGGTAGTGGTCAGATAAGCGGAGTCCAAGGCAGAAGTCTTCTTTACCGTTGGGAAATATATTAGTTAATAAAAAACGTGTTTAAACAATCGGACTCCTTTTATTAGAGGAACAGCACTATCTTTCCTACGGCAGCTACCTCCCAGAAATATCTAAATCGCACGTTCTTACGGGAACGAAATTAATTAAAACCCCGCCAACGATTCCAGAGTTCGTAAACTGGCGAGCGAAAACGCACTAACCCTCGTCTCTTCCGAAAACGTCGGCGCCCCGCGTTCGCCTCGCGCGCAGAAGAAATGAATAAGCTGGCTGCGGCGGCGGCGGTGGCGGCGCGGTGCAAAAAGGTTTAACGCTTCGCCAGATCACGCTGCCCTCCTCGTCGCCCTCGCCTTCGCCGCCGCAGCCGCCGAAGCCGCAAAAACTGTCCGCGGACGCCAGCGCGCTCTGCGGAACGCGCTTCGAACTTCGACTGTCCCGGGGCGAGCGCGGCGCGGACGAGCAGAGCAGACGGGAAAGCGAGCGGCGCCGCCACAGTGGGTCCTTTCAAACGGAAGGGCGCAAACAATTCTCTCATCGCACTGGCAGTCGGCTGATTGATTAGTGATTCCAAGCGCGTCATACGCTGTCATTAGTACCGCAGGCGTAGTGTATGTTTTTAGCGCGGGAGATGTATGTCATATATTCCCCCGGTCGATGGCGAGAACCGGCACCGACATACATTCCGCGTTTGCGGGTTTTCGCTCAACCAGGTATCTCCCACCAGCGGGACATCGCCCCAGCCTGGGCAAACTCTAAACTCTAGGATGGTCTCTCTACAAGTGCGGTAGTATAGTGCATGTTAGTGTAAATATGTGTAAGTAAGGTGTAAGGATTGGAAAAGGAAGAGGAAGGAAAGACCGCGCGCGGTGCGTAGCCCGTTTGTTAGGGTAGTGCTCAGGTATTCACCTTGCGTTGATTAGAGAAACATGGAAACTTCCGATAAGAACAGCCGGTCGTAAGAATTCTCCTCCAGACAGCGACTGAATCCGACCTAGTTAGAGTCGCCTAAAAAATCCGCCTCAATCAGGCTCGAACCTAGAACCTTCCGGTCGAGTTAGAGTCGCTGCGGTGGCAGCGCAAAATTCTGGCTTTGAGGTAAACCGAGCCGGTGGATTTCGGTAATCTTCAGCTTTCAATCCCCCTTGTTACGTACCTTTTCATAATCCACGGTGAGATAAATTATTTCTTTCGAGTTATTTTTGACCAGTCACATGATCATCTCGACGTGTGTAGAAAGCTCTTTCTACGAATAAAAGAAATATAATATAGAGCATTTAAATTTTCATTTTTTTTGTTTACACTTCGCCAAAGTTTTTATTTTATCTGCTGTTAAGTTCATATACGTTTTGATAACAATTTTATTAAAACTAAGAAAATGATATTGCATTTGACGTATCCAATATTTAGACATTCAATTCAATCAATATCGTTATTGCTGTCATTGTGATAGCGTAAAAATATACTAAATATTTTCAGTCGTGAAGAACATTTCTTTTTGTTCGGTTACCTCTTAAATCATTATAATTATTAAAAACTAAATAAACTTTCATTATAACTAACATAGTAACATAAAACACGTTTAATTCTCAAGTTAAACAATATTTTACTTCTGGTATGAATTTTATTTCATCATTAAAATCATTCTATGGGGGTCGGGAAATGGATAGCTTAAAAATTAGTACATAGAACACTTTATAAGAACATTGGAAATCAGAGAATATTTCAAAAAAAATAAATTCAATTCTTTTTCATATTGTAAATGTGCTATGCAGACTATATATTTTGTCATGTATAACTCTCAAAGCAAGAAAACCTGACATTCATAAATAAGGAACATTTTCTTTATCCGAAACCATCAAATTCATTTTATTGACAATTTTAATAATGTAATTCGTTTAAAGGATTTGTGTTTTAAAGAGTAACACACAATAGTTCAAAATTTCAAAAAAGCATTATTCTTTTGTTCACATAATGACGCCAAAATGTGTAACATTCGAGAGTAAATTTACACTGTAATTTTGCAACCTAATTACACATTTTAATGCGATAAATAACTACAGGTGTGTCAGAAATAAATGTGACAAACATCTAGAGCTCACAGAGGGGTAAAATATGACCACTTTGTGCCAAAGAATATTGTTGTGGGAAATTACATATATCGGAATGATATGCATAAATTCATGTGATATTTGCTCCTGATTAGCAGGCAACCCCGTTTGCATTGATGTTTGGTATGTACATGAAATATCTTTGTCAGGGAGAAACGTGACCTGTCATGTGTGCGTGACCAGAACACGAGTTGCCTACAACACAGACCCACAAAGAGTCGAAAAAAAAGCACCGTCAAATTTACAATCTACAAAAACTGCGTCTTTGTGTAGCAGACTTGGATAAAAACCTATTAATTTTATTCAATTATCATCACTATATTTGCTAAAATCCAAACATTTTCGGTAATAAAGCACTGCAAAACTCAATTTTTGCCCGACAGGTTGCTTGCAGTATCCAACCGTAATGGTGATGCGGTTTGTTTATTTTATTTACCGGCCGCCAACTTCGAAGGGGGAGGTGGAAAGAGAGAGGAAGAGGGTGAGAGAAATGGGAGAGGGAGAGAGAGAGAGGGAGGGAGAGAGAGAGAGAGAGAGAGAGAGAGAGAGCGAGAGGGAAGGGTACATTGGGGGAATTGCGAGGAGTCATTGCTACGATGAAGTTCGAGCGGCTTTTTTGTGGACCTATGGACTGCACTGGCCAGCAATGAACGTTAATTCATTGATTAGTTTCAGAATTGCGAGTGAAAAACGGTTAAAGCTTGGCTGTTCCTAAAGGACCGAGGCATTAATCGATTTACGAGAAAGAAAGTTTGACGGAATTGACATTTTTACGTCGTTTGGGAATTAATTGCTCCAAAGCATTAAACGAAATTCCTTCCCTTTTTTAAAATATTTTTGTTATGCATCTCTTTTCTTCCGAATTAGCTAAATTATCATAGGAGAATGTACTTTTCATTGGTATATTACATTGTGGCGTCGTCGGGTGCGAGTAACACACAGACACGGAGTTGTTTATACACTTTTATTACAAGTTATATTCCACTATATACATACTCCTCGGAAACGCGCTGCACTCCAGCACTGCATACCTCTGAGGCATCCCCGTCCCAGCCTGACGCAAACCCCAGCGGCTTGGCGCCGCCCCTGGTCTTTGTCCCGTGGCAACCGCCACACCTCGCTGCCGAAGCTCGCGATAACCCCTGGCGGGTGACAAGTGCCTGCCGCACTCCGATTCGGTTCAAACTCGAATGAACACGACTGGTTACTTTCCAGCCGCCTCGCGAGGGGTCACGTGACAGACCTCACATGCCGGCGGCGTCCTCTCATCCCGAAATGTGGGCCTGTTTGCAATTTGGGAGTCCAGCTGCACTGCTGCTGGACGCACCAATCAATTCCCTCTGCGCCAGTTGACACCCGCGTTCCGAGACACGCCCCCCGGGCCCTCGAGGCGGGGCCCACCTGTGGCGGCCGCCAAAGGACTGCCCCCGAGGGCCGGCCTCCGGCGGCCCTCCGCTTGCCGCCAAAGGACTGCCCCCGCCCCCTCGCTGGCCCTCCGACATGTGTTGACCGTCTGGCCCCTTGGCACGACGTTACAACATTCAAGGATCATTCGGGATAATGCATTTTGCTTAATAGACGTTTATAAGCTATTCCGATTCTTTGCTTAAAGATCCTCATTGTGAAAACCACACCGATGCATCTGTATTTAAGCACTCGCCAAGACACAGGTATAAATAGCGTTGCAGATGTACCAACTGGATCTAGAAAGGCGGTCTGAAGGTAACATTGTCATTTGAATTCTTCTTTAATCAACCTTTTGCTTAGATTTTCATAAGGTGCCCAGATTTTCATAAGTTGTAAGACTTAATTACTGCCATTTAAACTATCATCATCATCATCATCATCATCATCATCATCAACAACAGTATATTTTCCTATTTTTACCCGAGGAAGAGAAGGGAGAATATCTTTTTTACCGAGAAGAAAAAAATTGTGGCCATACGTGATAAAACCCGTTTTTAAATTTGCCATTAAATAATGCAAAATTAAGCGAAAACTACTAATTTTTTGAAAAAATATACAGTACCTGATTTAAAGATCTTATTGTGAAGAACATATTTTATCAAGAAAACATATCTCTATCTTCAATATTATAGTTGTAGGACGACTCCGAAAAAATTAAACTTTTGCTGTTTTCACCATTTTTATTCAAGCACTGTTCTCTATTTTTTTAAATAAAGAAAAAAATAGAGCCATTTTTTGAGAAAATGTTGAAATTAATGTTAGGGCTTCTTGTAAGGTACTCCAAAATTAAACTATCCATTTCAAATGCAAGGGGCTGTGACAAATCGATTGGGGAAAATTAATTTTGATGGCAAATCTACTTGCAGTATGGCTGCTAGCTTTATTCACAGACTGACTGACGTTCAAGTGTTTTGCGAATTTTTGTTAAACCGATTTTTAGGTATAAAATAAATGTTGATTCTGACTACACAAAGTGTTAGAGGAAGCTACTTTCTACAAAAAGAAACAAGGAACCTACAGTACGGCTTTTTTTCTGCTGAAAACCGCCGTTTCCGCAACAGTTCATACTTTTTCTATACTACGTATGTAATATGCGAGAAAGTAAAACTAATGGACCATGAGCACTACGAGTTAATTATTTCAAAATCGTATAGATCTGATGATTCATCAAGACGTTACAATTAATGACGGAAGCGAATCTTTAATACTGTCAAATATAAAAATAGTACATCTATAGTCACACGCATGCTCTTGTTTTCGAAACATTCTGTTGTTCGCAATTTTTTCTCCAGATTTTGTCCAGGTTTTCATACTTTCGCTCGGTTTTCGTGAAGGAGTTGAAAAGAATTTGAAACAATCTCGTCCCAGCTTGTGTCTAGGCCTTTAATGCCCCAAAATCGAGCCTACTCCCAACGCATCACATGCGTTCGTGACGGGGCCTTGTTTCTCAATGAGTGAGCATCACCCCCCCTCCATTCATCGGAAACATTCTCCTCCCTTGCCCTCTTTCCCCCTCCACTCCATCACTATCTTCAATAAGGCCACAACTTCTTTCAATGATCGTAAATGTGATATTAAATGTTTGTTTATTTATTCCATGACATTTAAATTTTATTTTATTTTTTCTGGATTCAAAACTATATACATTATTTCTAAAATGTGTTTTGTCAATATTTTTGTATGTATTAAATGGTGTAACTGGATTTACATTATTTGTTCTGGGAAATATTGTTTAATATTTTGTAAATTAGGTTTTCATTAGAACATTTTAGAACGGATTAATCCCAAAAGACGAGGTTCACTGAGGTAATAAAAATTACCTCTACATTTGTGGCAAAGTAAACCGATTTTAAAGCATAAGCCTCGTGTTGATATGCTGCTCCCCTGACTTGATCCTGGTGTTTCTAACTACGTATTCATGCGTTATATCGCGGGAGCCGCGGGGCCCCGCCCCCACTCTCCACTCTCCCGGGTAACCGAGGGGACAGCGGTAACATTATCGCAGTCTTCGCCTCGCGCAGCGTGCACTTCACGACAACCGCCGTCGTCATCAGGCGCGACGCCGTGTAATGACTTCGCTTCCTCAGCAAATACTCAGCGATCGGATCGGATCGGGTCGGATCGGGTCGGATCGGATCGGATCGCATCGGACGCAATCGGCAGCGGAGCCGTGTGCGCCGCCGAGGATTGGCTCTGGGGTTGCCGACGGCGCGCCGCATTTACGCGGCTCCCTCGAGGTGTTGCTTCCCCCGGGATTCGGTGCGCGGGCGGTGTTCGCTGCGCAGACGGCGCTGTTCGCTCGCCACGAGATAAAAGGGGCGCGGGCAATACGCTGCCGGATTAAGTGGCGGTCGCCGAGCTTCCTAATTGCCTGCGAATCGGCCGGCTTTTAGTTTGTGACGAGTTTTACTAGTTCGGAAAATACGATTCGCACGGTGGGATTTGCGAGAACTGTAAAAAGAAAACTAAGCACGTCACGCATTTGCATATACACGAACGCGCGAATGGAACTGTTGGGAAGATATAAAACCGCTGTTGACAACGACGAGAGGAGTAATAGTGGGACAATTGTATTTTGGGGATAAACTCATTATGGTTCAGATAACCGTCGACATTTTTTATTGTTCAATCAAAACAACATACTTAATATTTTAGAATTATTTGTTATCGAAATGAAATGTAAAAATATAATTTTCGTTATATATAAAATGCAGTTAACGAAACAAAATAATTGTATAATTTTGTAGCATGCTATGAAAACAGTTTCCCTTTGATTTCAATATATATATAATATTTGAAATTTTTTTGAATGTCTTGGCAAATTCACTGTGAACTGTCATTGTCCATTTAAAAAAAGATGAAATGTGAACTGACGTTTTGCAAGTAAATGAAGATTTTTGATGTCCATAAGACAATTTATCATTTTCGATTTAAGTCAGAAATGAACTATTAAGCATTTTGAACTTCAACGCATGGCGTTTCAATGTTTAAAACATAGACTTAGCAATTTATGAAGATAATAAACGACAACTTTTGAGTGCCACAGTGAGTTCATTCCAGATTCGTGAACTACGAAGATCAATAATCGCATAAATATAGTGCATATGTACACAAGGAGCCGAAAAAGTATTGGATTTATAACAAAGTGGACATTTATACTAATGAACATTTCTTGAGTAGACATTTTGGTAGTGTACGTACCTATGGACCAATTGACTGATAACCAGTGCTTTTGGATTGTGAGATGTGGCGCCGACCTACACTTGAGCGGTGCTTTTCCCTTTTCAAGTATATTCCCAGCTGGGCACCGCACTTGCCGGTGTTTTAACAAAAGTTCTACTCTGTCGACTGATCACCTGACATGTGTGGACAATGGACGTATAAGTGCCTATGAAAGGAGAAAAGAGAAGAGAAAATGAGAGAGAAATGAACGCGCGTGGTCAGTGACCGGCTCGTTAGAGTAAAGCTTTGACGTTCGCCTGATATTGATCGGGGATACAACGGACTACCGATTAAAGCTGTCGGTCGCGAGAATTCCCCCCTATACTGTGGTGTGAGCTGAGCGAACGCAGCTACTTGGACAAATTTTCTCTTTAAATAGGTTACAAATTTTGCCGAACATCACTGAGTTGACGTCCTTAGAAAGTTCCCTAGTGAACCAACGAATCTTAAAGCCGTTTCTGGATTCTGTAATTCCTCCCCTAAGAAACGGGAATGTGATTCAAAAATAATGAGAACCAGATCCTCCGTTCGCACTGAAGTAGCGAGAACTTGCTTTTAGAAATAACGAGGTTGACAACAGAGAACATCCAAACGTCAGAATAATTCACTTGTGTATCAGGCAACTTCCGCGATAGCAGGCGTACGAGGGACTTGGATGTTCGGGTCAATCGGAACTTCACTTGTTCTCGGGAAAGAAAGCTGCATCAATTGCTGAGCGGGCTTCCAAGCTCATCGACTAGGGAGACAGAGCGGAAAGAGTCACGAGTTAATCTCAGCTCTCTCGAACCAACAAAAAATAACAGGCAAGTGGATTCGCTGAAGTCATGCATTTGAGTCTGAGAAAGTCCGTCGCATTAAATAGAGAATCTAAACAGAAAACAGAATAATACATTTTTCGGATTTATTCCGCAGTTTTACTACTTTTTCTTAATATATACCGATAAATTCATATTATTCCTCCAGATTAGAGAATAGACGTCTATATATTGTTTCCGTGTTATGATATCATACTACAATTTTTAAAAAGAAAAATAATAGCGGAATATAAAGTTTGTCACATTCGTAAGTTAGCATTTGTATCGATGACATAATACTTAAAAAAAGAAAATGGAAAAGTTTGAGAAGAGAATGCACTGTAAATTACTTAAGGTAGCTGCTGTACTGAAGCACATCCTTTTTCATGGGTTAGTCATTTTTCACACTGCTTTATGGAGGCAGATCGGCAGACAAACAGTATTAAGATTTTTTTTTATTTTGAAAAATTCCTACAGGGTGTCGTTTTGTTAAAATTTCAATATTAAATTTAAATGAATACGCGGGGTCTCTACGATTTTGAAAAGAAAATGTAGTACATACAGTGTCCCATACCACGAACACTTTTGAAATGAGTGGACGAAATATTTATCCTCCGGAAAGAACCGTTAGACATACAAATGACAAGATTTGAACTCTTGGTTTGATGAGATTATTTGCTTTAAAAATATCTAGGATAGTCAATTAATATTATATAAAGTACATCGACCTTTCAGTTGCAATCTATTGTAATGTTCTTCCAGGTCTTTGATCGCAGCTCGATCAAATTCATTGATTGATTGCTATTACCGGGGGTGTAAACTGCTCTGGTCATTAGTTTGCTTTTGGCACAGCAAAAGTATTGACAGAGATTTTATAATATTCTTGTTTCATTACATTCAAATCTTTTTCGTGAATTTTCGTGAGTCACGTCGTAACGATTCACGATTTGCAATCAAGATAACACACTAATTCACACCGCTTTACCGCTGCAGGTGCTATAGAAACTACCAAAACAGGATTTTTTTCCAGAATCTTCCAAAATATACTAGAACATATTATTCTAATAGCAGGAACTAATTAATAGTTTTCCCAAAGGGGAAAATTGATGAGCAAATATTTAAAACGCGATACGTTCTCTTGACACTTTTCGGATAAATATGGAAAATATAAAACAAATTTTAACACCATTTTTCAACGCCGTCTTAACTCAACAGACACAAACACCCAACGAGTACTACTTAATGTAGTGTAAGGACATGTCACGTTTTTATGGAAATAAAATTCTAGGTAAAAGCAACCGATATGATGACAGTCAATTTTGGTCGAATGAACATTTCGCCTTTTGAATGTTTGCTCCTCATTAAACTCCGTCGGAGGGGAGAGGGGATTCCCGGTCCATTCCTCACGTTGTTCATGCGTTAGGATGGCTCTCCTTCCCGGCACGCGCTCTCGGGCGGAGAACACCGAAGCGGCGAGCTCTTGAAGGGCGCCGCGTGCGCAGCGTGGGTATCTCATTTGGGCGGCGACCGCCAGAGGCGCCGTCGGCGACCGCGAGGCGCTCCGACCACTCGGAGCATGCGAGGCGGGGATTCCCCGACGGCTTCGCACGCGCGTTCCTCATCAATTAGGTTGCGCGAGGCGAAAGAGGTGGCGGCGGGGCAGCGGGGCGGTGGGGCGGCGGGGCGGCGGGCGGCGGCGGCGGGGGCGGCGGGGCGGCCGTGGCGGCGGGGCAGCGGGGCGGCGGGGCGGCGGGGCGGCGGGGCGGCTGGGCGGCGGGGCGGCGGGGCGGCGGGGGGCGGCGGGGCGGCGGGGGCGCCGGGGCGGCGGGGCGGCCTGGCGGCGGGGCAGCGGGGCGGCGGGGCGGCGGGCGGCGGGGCGGCGGGGCGGCGGGGCGGCGGGGCGGCGGGGCGGCGGCGGCGGGGCGGCGGGGGCGGCGGGGCGGCGGGCGCGGTGGCGGGGCGGCGGGGGCGGCGGGGGCGGCGGGGGCGGCGGGGCGGCGGGGGCGGCGGGGGCGGCGGGGCGGCGGTAAGGCGGACGGTGGGGCGGCGGGGCTGCGGGGCGGCGGGGCGGCGTGGCGGCGGGGGCGACGGGGCGGCGGGGCGGCTGGGCGGGGGGCGGCGGGGCGGGGGGGCGGCGGAGCGGCGGGGCGGTGGGGGGCGGCGGAGCGGCGGGGCGGCGGGGGCGGCGGGGGCGGCGGGGCGGCGTGGCGGGGGGGGCGCGGCGGGCGGCGGGGGCGGCGGAGCGGCGGGGGCGGCGGAGCGGCGGGGCGGCGGGGCGGCGGGGCGGCGGGGCGGCGGGGCGGGGGGGCGGCGCGGGGCGGGGGGGGCGGCGGAGCGGCGGGGCGGCGGGGGCGGCGGAGCGGCGGGGCGGCGGGGCGGCGGGGGCGGCGGGGAGTGGCGGGGCGGCGGGGCGGCCGTGGCCGCGGGGCGGCGGGGCGGCGGGGCGGGCGGGTGCGGCGGGGAGGCGGGGCGGGGGAGCGGCGGGGCGGCGTGGCGGGGGGGCGGCGGGGCGGCGGGGGCGGCGGAGCGGCGGGGCAGCGGGTGGCGGCGGAGCGGCGGGGCGGCGGGGCGGCGGGGCGGCGGGGCGGGGGGGCGGCGGGGCGGGGGGGCGGCGGAGCGGCGGGGCGGCGGGGGGCGGCGCGGAGCGGCGGGGCGGCGGGGCGGCGGGGGGCGGCGGGGCGGCGGGGGCAGCGGGGGGGCGGCGGGGAGGCGGGCGGCGGGCGGAGGCGGGGCAGGCGGGGCGGCGGGGCGGCGGGGCGGCGGGCGGCGGGGCGGCGGGGCGGCGGGGGCCCGCTCAACGCCAGCGGCATTTTTGGGGTGAGACGGTTGAAGCCCCCGTGGAGCTCGGGTGCGTCGAGAGCAGACAGGTGTGGGCAAGTGGGTGTGGCGGGGTGTTTTGGCAGAGTGTGTTCCGCTGTATGTATTAGGCGATGTGTTTGTTGCGGTGTGTGCCTTGCGGTATATGACGATGAGGACGAAGGCGGTGGGTGCGTGGCGGAATATGTGACTATGCATGAGAGGTGGTGCGTGTTGCGGCAATGAGTGTGGCTCTGCGTGTGTTTGCTCAATTTTAATAGTTTTTTAAATACCAAGAATAAAAAGAAGCGACTTTGGTTTACACACGATTAGCAAATATTTAACACCTGGCATACTCTTTTCCTGGAGCCATGCTGTCACAACAGCTATGTGGCAAGCAATAACGCACAAAGAATGAGAATTCAGTCTGTAAGTGCGTTATGACAATGATAAGAAACACAAAATCAAATAATTAAAATATTTAGTCAAAATCGAAACTGTTGCATTGTTTTTTTTGATTTTCCCCATTTTATTGAGTATTTAACCGAAACCATAGTGATCTCTCACAAAATCTGAAGCTGTTATGGGATTTTGGTCAATTTATGCACATATTCGGAAGTAGTAAGATGTTTTTGTATATTTCCTGAATTCCTGGGTACATAACAAAAACCAGTGACAATCTTTCACATGGACAGGAGGTTGGAGTTTTTTTTTTAATTTCTGTGCGGCATAAATTAGTAGTATATACAGTCAGTTATGGGAATATTGAATAAAATGAATAGAATTCAATAGGTTTGTATTTATATAGGCGTGGCTTTCTGATAATTTCCTAGAGTTGCAAAAAACGTTAAAAATTACTATGGAATGTTCCTACGCCCTAAGAAAAGTCTTCCGTCGAAAAACTAGTGATAAACAGTTTGTAAAATTTAAGTTTTATTTGAAAAAATAGTAAAAGAAATTTAATTTTGAAGCTGGGACTCCACTGTTTAAAGAATTTTGTATGTATAAAAAATCATGTATCCATTTGACCTCTACTTTCATTGCGAGATGGGCAACGTCATTAGCACTCACAAATTAATGAAACGCGTCCAATTACTAGCTCTTCGATACAACGCGGCACTAAAATAACGAACGATGGAGATGCAATGATATAATTCAGTTAACAAACAAAAACTCTACTAAAATATGTTTATTTTCGACAGTGCCCTAAAGACATAAGCGTAATGATTAAGGTTATAAGCTCTGTCTTACAGGACATGTATTAATATAGAAATAAGATAGACATAATAATAATAACAACAACAATAATAATAATAATAATAATAATAATAATAATAATAATAATAATAATAATAATAATAATAATAATAATAATAATAATAATAATATAGAAATAAAAAAGGCATTGCTAAAAGTCGTAAGTTTAATAGAGGACAGGACTGATCAATACTTTATTTCGCTAATACCCAATTAATTTTCGAAAAACTTCACTCTTCGCAGATCGTTCACTGCCTTTAGATATTTAGCATTAATCGTTGATTACCTAATATATATAAAAGCTGGAAGAGCGCTAAAGCGCGATGATAATTACACATCTCGTCTTTCACATTTATACCTCTTCACATACCAATCATTGGTGGATTTAGGCATGGGCATAGTCGGCACTGGCCTCTTTGCGACAAATTTTAAGGACGGCAAATTTCATTAAATCCAAAATGCTTTTTATTCGAAAAATTATTTAGTGACAGGAATTTCAATTGCCCGTGTTGATTTAACAAGGGCATTTGCGCTCGGACAGCTGACCACCAAGGAACCATATCCTAAAATATTTTTAAACAAAGTTATGTAAATTCAACATTTTTAATACGATAACTTTCAGCATGGCAAACCGCATCATTTTGTTATATAAAGTTGTTTATTAAATTACCGCAATTAAAGTAAATAATAAATAGTAAATTGCTATCGTATACATTTTCATAGCAATTGTTTACTTCAATTCGTCATATCTCGATCAAAGAAATCCCTGGTCTTGCAAAATATATAAGATAACAAAATATTTTTAAAAATCAGATCTAAATTTTTTCATTAAATTTTGTTTTCAAAATATAATAAAGGACGGTAAAAATATGGTGTTGGTACCATTTTCGGCGAACAGTCTGTTTCTTCAAAAATTGCACAAAGTTATAATTTCAAAACAACAGTATTGAAGGTAGAGATTTTTTGTCTCGGACAAATTCTGTTGTAAAAAATATTTTCTCAAACACCCGCGTGCATTTTTTGAACATTTTTCCACGGAACGAAGAAGGGGGCTCTTAAAAGAATGGCGTGGGTCCTAAACTCCCTCTCGTTAAACTCTCTGAAGTTTCGAAAAATGGCAAATTTAGAAATAATGCGAGAAAGCATATGCTGGTGTAGCGCATCTAGTTTTAATTGTTTCGAAAACTTGAAAATTTGGTACTAAATAGTTTTTTGAGTGATACAGCTAATACATTCATTTAGTTGAAAGTTATTTAGAAATATTGTTTTACTATTCTATTTATTTTATCATTTTAAATCTAAGTAGATGTTAGTTACTTTAAGAAATTTTGGTTGGAAAACTTATGAAGCTTTACTGAAAATTGAAAACAACACATAATCGAAAACGACCTCTCGAAGCGACGCTAGGGAGATTCAGTGTCCAAATGAAACATCTGAACATCTGAAGATATCGTTCGTGCAATCGGTCAGGGATTTTTTACTTTGCAGATTCAATTCAACAGGAAAAAATCTACAAAGCGTCGGTTTAAGTTTTGTCGAGGCTATTGATCTATATAAAGTGTTGATCAGGCTTATAAAGAGAGATGCGAAACGAATTTGATGTTTAAGAAAAAAGTATAGAATGTTAAAAAAGAATGCATATTGATCTGTAACTGGTCGGAGACAGAAAAGAAAACTTCAATTAGGCGAGACTAAAGTTGGGGGATGTTAAAAAAAACTTGCCGCGATCATTTGAATGCCAATTTGATCTATGTTGTTTTAGATAATGTTTGCACATTAACTCGAAGAAAGAAGCCTACATGATCAGTGAAGAGTTGTCCATCATTTTAGAACCTTGAAAATTAGAATGAAAGCAAAATACAAGAAAAATCACGTGTCGAGATTTCATGATACAGATTAGTTGCAATTTTTTAAAATCAATTCTATTTTTTTTTTCAGAAATGTTACACTTACAAGCACATTGCGCTCGAGAACAATATTTAAAATTTGTCTCAAATGACATTGATGAAGTTTCTTCAAGAAAATGACTTGCATATGGTGTATTTCAATGGTGATATTGCATATCGGATGATTGTTTACCCACCAATAAGTAATTGCGGCGCTGAATGTTTTTTTTTCTTGTTTAAAGGGGTGAAAAAACTACATGGAATAAAAAATGATCAAACATCAATTGAATGCACTTGCTCTGTTGTGTTGGCAACTAGAATCCTAAATTTTAAAATCAAGAAAGTGTTTAGATCTCATCAATTAATTCACTCTCCAATCAGCAAGACGCAAGAAATTTTAGCTTATTTTGCGTAATGTTGTTCATTTTATGGTAAGAAGGTTGTTTTATATTAATTGCATAAATACTTTAGAAATTATTAAACATTTGTTGTCTTTGTTGAAATTAAAGAATCAAAAAAAGGGGCGGCACGGAATATAAGTGCCCAGGAGCCCCGTATGTGATTCCGCCACTAGATACCATAACACATGTTTCCACCATACACCTGCAACATATTTCACAACACACCTACCCTACATCGCGCCACACACTCCACCACATACAAACAATCCATATACACAACGCTACACACTCCACATTGCACACCACCAGACCACTACATTACAAGAGGCTGGCTAGTGTTGTCTGGACAATGTGCTCTGGTAGACTTTTCTTTGCAATGAACGTGTGGTTTGCAGAATATCAGAAACAATGAATAGAGGGATGGACTATTAGAAGATCTGGCCGACCGACAAAGCAAGAAGGCAGCTAAGCACCCAATGGTTCACCCCACAGCTTGATAAAATTGCCTAAGTGTCTATAAGGCATAGTCTGGGGGAGGGGGGTCTAGCCAGTGTGCTGTAAAAGGGGTGGTATGTGCTAATAAAGTGTTGTAATTTGGTATAAATACTATACTTTAGGGGAATGGTCTACTGGGAAGTATTCCTCAGGGAAGTCGACCAAGCTGATAAGGTGGGAAGGGCCGAGTGGTTCTGGGCCGATGCTCTGTAAGGGGTGGTATGAGCCGGGAAGGAAGTTAATCGTGTGTCGTAGAAAGACGGCCTGGTGAGGTATCAGCGGTGTGGTCTGGAGCTGTAGGCGGCGAGGGCAGAGGCGAGGCGGAGGGGCAGAGTGGCCGGCTCGGGGCAAAGCGAGCTGGATGGGCGAGTCCGTGTTGTGCCGTGTGTGGGTCTCCGCTAGCGGCCGCGTGCGCCCCGCGGGAGGCGTTGGCAGGACGCTGGGTGGCCACGCGCGATAATTACCCCGCATCGCCGCCCGCTCCCGCCCGCCCGCCTCCACCCCTCGCTATTATCCGTCATCTGCCCGCCGGCCATCCCACTGCCCTTCACACCCGAAGCCTCCGTCCCTCACTGCCCGCCGCCGCCACCACCACCACCACACCAACACCTTGCCCGCCACCACCTGCCCCCGCTCCAATTACCAACGTCGCCCTCGCCCTCACCACCGCCTCTCCACCCTCACCAACACCCCCTCCGCCACCATCACTACCACCAACCTCCTCGCCCCCGCTACCATCACAACTAACAAACACTGTCCTCGTCCTAGTGGCCCCCGCCCCCGTGGCAGGCTCCTCACCGCTCAGCGCCCGTCACTCGCTGCCGCCCCCGCCCCCCGCCCCCGCCCCTGCCCCCCCGCCACCGCTCGCGGCCTACGGCGCATCGATCTGCCTCCGGCACGCGGCCCCGCCCCGCCCCCGCCCCGCCCTCCCGAGCGACTGACACGAGCCCTGCGTGCGAGAGCGTCCGCTCCCCTGCGGTGGTCGCGCGCCCACAAGACCGCAGCGGCTTAATGCAATGCATCCGCCCGGCGCCACTTACCCACGGGCGCGCGGTGCCTTACTTATTTAGCATGTGATGTATCCGTATCACACTCTGCAGCCAAAATTATGTTTCGTTATGCCCTGGTTGTAACGTTAAGTTGTTTGATCCTTTGCTTGAATTAGCTTACTGGCAATGCCCTGAGTGTGGTTCTATATCACAATCATCTGACAGTCTACTACCCTATTACCCTACTGTGTACAATAGCGTCCAGTAGTTTAAGTAGTGCATGCAAGTTGTAAGATGTCCTTGATCTGCGATGTATCTGATTTTATTTCTACTGAACGCTTGTTAACACTGAGTTGTACTGAAAAAGCTGAGATAATAATGTTAACCCTTGTTAACGAAATGGAAATGTTTGTTGCTACTCATATTTTAGATTCCATACGCAATAATATATTCATCACTTGCCAAGATTTGGAATAATTTCTACTTCAAAATACATCTGAATAATCTTTGAGAAAACGAAAAAAATGTTTTTATATCCAGAGACGCAACCCTGATTTTGCGGGGTGGGGAAGTACAGGTAGTGTTCAGCTGTTTGGATGTTTTCTTACATACATTTTTTCCTTTACTATTATAAATTGTATTTTAACTAGTGGACTTGTAGTTAATATTTTCAATGTACAGAATTGATGAATTGAATGATTGTCGTCACTATAGAGAATTAGTAAATGCTATATATTTTTTATATCTCTCATTGACGTTTGAGGTGCGGACTGCGGCCCCATGCCTCCGAACTTTGGACGCGCCAATCTCAATGTCTAACATAATATTCGCGTGGAGGTAGCGGTATGAGCTCGCTTTCGAAATAGTCGTAAAATGTTTATTTAATGTTGTATCCTACTTTGCTGTGTGGATTGAACATTGAAGGAAGTAGTACACAAAGTGAATAATGAATACGAATAATTATTGATCATTATCCATAATAACAAGGGACCATCCGAAGCAACCAAGGAACACCCCATGTAATAATAATAATGATAATAATAATAATAATAAAAATAATAATAATAATGGATATCTCTCTCTCTCTCTCTCTCTCTCTCTCTCTCTCTCTCTCTCTCTCTCAGGATTTGGAGTTATGCAATGCTAGTGATTACGCTGATATCAGAATGTTCATTAAGGAAGAAAAAATCGATAGTTAGCAGAACTGACGATACTTGAAGAGGACCAGCAGCCTCAGTACACGACAAAGAGAGGCAGATTGTAATATTGCCGTGGGGACAATGGGGACCCTCCATAATGGGTCGGGGCGTGCGCAGAAGGCTGTCTTGATCCTCGCCTTATGCACGCGGCTGAAGAAGCGACGAGCGTTGAAGGCGGAGAGGCGGGGGGGGGGGGGGGCTGGGGAAGGAACGGCGGGAACTGGGTTGGGTGGGACGAGGGGAAGGCCTGGTGAGCTGTAGCGGTGAAGGCGAGGGGCAGCGGGA
>JAZDUA010001433.1:0-75226 GCA_038098605.1 Gryllus longicercus
CGCCCCCAGACGCCCGCCCCCAGACGCCCGCCCCCAGACGCCCGCCCCCAGACGCCCCGCCCCCCAGACGCCCGCCCCCAGACGCCCGCCCCAGACGCCCGCCCCCAGAAGCCTGCTCTCAGTCGCCCGCCGGCACTCTGCAGCACTGGCCCTCCGTTTCCTACGCCGCCGCCGCCACGGCGACAAATCTGTGGTGCCCCGCTGCAAGGGTGCTCGCTCACAACCCACTCCGTTCCGCTGCTGAATTCTCCGTTGCCGCAGCTTCCTCCCTCGCTACTGCTGTGGTTATATTCAGTGTCGCCCTTATGGTCGCAAGTTTTTCAGACGATGCTACCCGGAGAGCTGCGCGTAGCACCGTATGGCTTGCAGAATCGCCACAAATCGCATTCACTTGTTTCAATTGTATGCATATCTCTCTGCACACCGTTGATGGTGATGATCCATCAGCACACAAATCGGGATCATTCCTGCCGCCAATCTAATGCCACTTCATATCTGAACACCCACTATCCCGACTACGACCATAACACCTTGGCAATCATCGTTCACTATCACAGGCGATGTGCTCAACCATTAACTTTGCTACATGCGTTGCAACAACTACCTTATGCGTTCACGTCACCTCCTCTTTAACTACTAAGTTAAACCTGTGAATGTGGTATCAAATTCATTTAATCATCTCTAACACTTCTTCCACGTTTGCTTTCCCACTACTTACTCCACTGCCACAAGGCTGTGTCACCACCGCCTATGCCATCCCCATCACCACCGCCATAGCACCATCCTTGTCACTATTACCATCGCCACCAACGCGATCACCATCACTACAGGTACCAGCAGCACCTCCACCAGTACCAGCGTCAACCACCACCGCATCCACACTGCCCCCCCTCTACCTTCTTCACCGCCAACACTACCACCACCGACTCCAACGACGCCTTTCTCTGTGTCTCAACCTCCATCGTAATTGTTTTGTGACCCACGACTTTCCTGTCCTGCCATCGCCAACCCCATTCCCAGCCTCTGCCAACCTGCTTCGCTGCCAGGGGCGGACGGTGGGTTCAAAACTTGCGGAGACCCAGACAAATTCAAACACAGAATCATATTATAAAATTGAAAGTCAGAGACATTCGATTTACTGGGAAACTCTTGTTGGTGACAGTCGAAATAGAAGAAATACATTTAATCTTGCTCCATTTTTAGGATCACTTCCCCGCCAAAAGGGCACTTTCAATGAAGATGTTAGTGTGTCCACTGAAATACTGGGTCTGCTACACAATGGACCCATTGCAACCACAGTGCAGGTGCACTCTCTGTCTATGACCGCGTCAAGCCGTCACAGGAGGAGGCCAGACCTGCGACAACCTCCGTAATATACTATCTGTTCCGTGCGAAACAGCTCCAAAGCTGGTCTACACGATATTACTCTTTTCTTATTGGTCGAGGATCGTTGTCAAGGCAACGGGGGGGGGGCGCGTCAAGTTGGGCCTCCGGTAACCTGCAAGCACAAGCAATGCTAGTGCTTGGTAGAGCTACCTATGAACTACGCATAGAACTACTTGGCTCCATCTTGAATTGGAATGTTTGCAGCAAGAGAAACGACTTCTTTTGAAAGTTTACTCGCCAGCAGTAAACGTTTTTGTCAATTTAGACAATGTTAATTCTAACAATTTATTAGTTCAAAAAATATACACAGTAGTACAAAAAAAAACGCACCACCTTTCTCACAGTTGTAATCTGCAATATAATCCTGAAAATACACTACTTAATTTCTAAAAATCGAGTGAGTTATCGCGGCAATGGAATCAGAAACATCATATAATTAACATAAAATATGTCATTACCAATTTCTACTTACAATATTTGTTTAAAATTTTGGAGAGCAGATTGGATTAGGAAAAACAGGAATGCTCATTTTCTTTCGGCGATGTGGATTTTTGAGTACTACTGTATTTTTTTAGTGTTGTTAATCAATTTTGTGTGTAGGCCTCGCCTCCCTTGCTTCTTCTGAAAACCGCGCCACTGCCCGCCGCATCCGGTCCAACGCCCCAACTGCTCCCCGCTCGCACGAGGAGATGAAAGCGGTCTATGGAATGGGAGCCGGCGGTAGATTTCATTGCGTCCCGCCGCGGCCGCTTGTCGACAAAGCGTCGAGCTGCAGAAGCCTCGCGCGTTCTGTATTAAATAGCCCCCCCCCGGCGAAACTAGAAAACAGATTGTCCTGCATCACGCTCCAAGGTTGGCGACGTGCCAGCTCGTTACGTGCAATTCCTGGCGGCGCGAGGCGGTATGGATTAAAGGGCACGCGTCGTGTTCTCGATTGTGCAAAAGTTTAATACCGCGCGGCCTGTGGGAAATAATTAGCGACGTGGATGTGGCACGAATTCCGCCTCTGCGCAAACGTCGGCCACTGTTTGTCCGTTTGCTCAACCTGTGAATTAATTTAACGTGCGTCCTTCCGTAACAGTGTGGCTTCAGTTTCTGCTACGAAAACACTTAAGGGTTTTTTTTCTTTTACTTTCAAGCAAAAAAAAATACATTACCAGCATCGCAAATTTATAACGTTTGGCAAAGGTTCTGAAAATTGATATCTTGGGACTTACTTGCTGCCATTAATTGACCTTCCTCATGGCGGCCGAAACCTTGGCATCTATGCCTTGGACGTGGCTCCCGGACTGACAAGTAGCTAAAAAGTGAATCAGTTTCTTATTGACGAAACAAACGACGCATATTATGGTCTTTTGGCTTCAATGGATGCCCTGATTGAATCTTGTATGGGTATAAACCAAGATAGCTTCGTAAAATTTTCCATGAATGGATGGATAAAGTCCACGTTGTTGCGAACGGCGTCCAGTAGACACATTTGGAACTTTCACAACACTATCATTGATAGTACCGTAATTTTCTTCTGTACGTACAGTTTTTGTCGAGATGTTTCTTTTTTCATAGATAAGAGTAAATATGATTTGAAATTGAGTTCGATGAGTAAGTCGTTATGATGTACAATTATCTGCACCATAAAAAAATTGTAAGGCTTTGTTCGTCTGGCGATCAGAACCTTGATTTTGGAAATATATTTCCATAATTTGTAAACGTTGTTGAGGTGTCAATCGTTCCATTATCATTTGCTTAAGCCTACTAGTCACAATTTACAAAATAAAATATCATCAAAACAACTCTAATGGCAGCCATCCTCATTGAAAATTCAATCACCTGTACATTACTAATTTAATATTTCGTCACATTCATAACAAAATGTCAACTTAATAATCGATTATTGTATTAGTTTTTAAGTACAGTGAAACGTCACTAAAGGAACAATCCTTATAAAAACGAGAACACCTCTATACAGATTTTTCTTGGAAACACTGAAACCCATACTTTGTATGCAAATTTTCCTCCCGTTAACATACTCTCTCTTAACCCCTCTCCCGGCCACTGACCAGCTCCTTAATAGAAAATTTCTTCATTTACACCTTTTAAGATACAACTTTAAGAAAATTATAAGTATTGGTTTCACTGAATTTTCAGTGATTAAAATGAAATTTGACGACGTTGTAAAAAAACATTCACGCGACATATTCGGTACCGCAGCTTCATTATCGAGGAAATCGGAGAGCGGGTGGGGGGGGGGTGTCCGGGAATCGAGTAAAAATAAACCGTGGCCACCCCACCAAAGCGAGGAATCCTCTGTAGATGGTATCACGGCTGCTTGCTCCATTTCGTTTTTATTTCTTGTAATGAGACGACGGGTATGAAAATGATCTAACGTTTAATGCTTTGAATTATCAAAGCCTTCCTTATCTTACCTTCCTGGAGGACATCGTGTGCGCTAAATATGAATGTCGGAAGTCAGGGCTATCGAGTTACCCTGTATCTCGCGAGAGTTTGAGTTTGGTCCGGAGCCCAGAGTTCACCCAAATCACATCGCTTGATTTATTGTCATCGTTTGCTTTGATCGTTTTTAATTGTGTGAAGAAGTCCAAGAAATGTTAGGCAATGTGCTTCTAAGTCTACACAAGAAAATGGAGGTTCATTACTCCGATAGACAACAACTCGGAGTACTAAAACTAAAACATTAAACATTTATTCTTACCCAAGATGAGATATAAATATTTTTAATGCATTTAAAAATACACTACATAATTCTAAAAATCCATTTGCGTCAAAAATCAAAACAAATTGTCGTTAAAATGGTTAATTTATCTAATTCTAAAAACTTTTCATAAACATCCGAAATAAACGTCACTTTCTTAAACATTCGATGTCAAGAATTGATAAACACTTTTTAAGGTAATATTTCTACAATAAGCGACTACTGCCCTAAAAGACAACTTTCTTCCCGGAGTCAATAGAGGTCGTTTAATACAGGTTTCTGTTAATAAGCATATTGAATTAGTTTCATAAACAAAAACGAAACTCTTAGTGCATTGTATAAAATCTATAAACAATGGTTGAAAATTAACACATATTAATCGTCATTTAAGACATTCCACAATCTACCGTTAACATTTTAATGACAATTATCTGTACATGCTAATAAGGATTTTCTCTCGGAAAACGAAATTAACATGTATCTTATTGCTGTCCATTCATAATTGTTGTAAAATGGGTCTTGTGAGCAATCGAGACTATTTGAAGATTAGTTAATAATAGACAATGAAGTTGTGGATCCTCAATGCTGCGAATCTGAATAAGGGGGAGGAGAAGGTCGAGGAGGAGAATGATGAGGATGAGAAGGAGGAGGAGAAGAGGAAGGAGAAAGAAAAAAAAGTTAAATTATGAGCTGTTTTCTGAAGGACCAGAATTGTAAGGTTTGTCTATATTACCAAACACTGAAAGATTTTAATTTGAGTAATTGAACGGAAGCAATAAATATCGCATGGCAAACGACGATTTCTTCATATACACGCAAATCTACCTTCAGAACTCTTGAAGTAGAGGGAAGTTACGGGTATCATATAGACATAAGGTTTTTGTAAATACAGTTTTTGTCATTTACATGACATTTTCAATGTGTGATGGGTCATAACGATGTTAATTCCTCGGGAATGACCAGAATTCCCAATTTATTCACTCTAATTGTCGTATCAAGCCTCCTAAGTATTTAATATATTATGTGTCATTTTATAATTGCTACACATTTCAACATGCGCGTCTTGTTATTCAACAGCAATCTAGCCTTGTGCAATTATAATGCTAATTGTATTTCTATGTTTAATCATTCTTAAGGTGCGAGGTCAGTTGCACAAGGTTCCGTAACACTCGTGCAAGCAGTCGCCCGTCACAAGGATTCACGTACGGCCCACGCCAGCCACCCGTTCCGATGTTCTCGGAACCACTGCGTAAATACAAGCAGTCGGTAGTAGTTAGTTTTGCAAAACTTCCCAAAAATCTTAACTTTTAACCTGTCTAATGCTCATGCATCTCTTGTTTAGTTATAATTCACTGTAACTTAATATTTTCAATTATAACAAACCAAAGTCGATCGTTCATTGGCTGAGCCCAAAGACTCCCGCGACCGTCGTTTCGCCCCTCTCCAGCTTCTGCAACGGACTCTCAGTTGAATAGTCACGCTCACAGCGACCGTACTCATGTCCACTGTTCTGGCATTGAACTCATAAATTGTGCCAATGCACCAACTTACCAAATGCGTGTGAAAAGTATTTGTTTTATATATGTATCGTGTAATATGCATCTAGAACAAAACCGCTGCAAATTAGTTGCAAAATGACTGTCAGAAATTTTCTTACGTGTGTTGCACAGTGTCTTGTAATTTCATTATTCGAACTCAAACAGTGTACCGCTTGTGATACGCACTGTGTAATTTACAACTACGTAATTATCCGGACTCAGCACGTGCGATTACTTCACATTTCGCAACGTGCGCAGTGATGCAACTTGCTAATTATACGTAACAGTCATGCTACATTCTGCAATATGAACGATGCATTACTTGCCACAATTACTGTCTGTACAAATCAATTGTTACGTCTTCTACTGTATGAAAGAGGCTGAATCTGCTCGTACTGCTCTCGCAAGCTTCGACGCTCACGAAGACCTTCCTTGGCCTCCTAGGGTCGCTGGAAACTGTTGACCTGTTGCCAGTCTCCGTCGCAAGTACCCTCGACGCATGTAGCATCACGCAACTGGAATTCTGCGCAATCACGAGTCTTGTCATCAGTATCATTGTTGTGTTTATTTTTCAGCATATTGTATACGTGCAGTGCCTTATTTATGTATTCTAATGTGTTGTAAATTCATTTCGGTGATGTTCTAATTATCATTCATTCAGGAATGTTCTCAGTGTTATCAACATACATAAAGTCATGGCATATTAATGTCATTCCTAATTTTAACAAAATCTATGGTGTATTCCAACCTCCCCAAAGGCTGTTGTCTGAGTCATTATACCAACAGCCATTTCCAAATCATCTGATTTCAATTATGTTTCTAAACTATCTTAAACTTTAAGTAATTATTATTCAATTAATCTTTGTAAGTTATGTAATCATTCAGTTTAATTATACATCCTAAACGAATTTGGGGCTTTCTGACTCTCCCTATATGATAGTTCATGCCACTAGAGCATTATACGTTGCTATTTCAGAAACATTATAGCGTGTATGTTCGCTTACTGGTCCTTCGAAAACTATTGCGGTAAGTGTTAGAGTGAGTGGCAACTAGAGGTAACCCGAACGAGATAACCCCACTGCTCCATGGCGGCTAGCTCCTTCGCTAATATTACCAATAGTTATTGTCGTTTTTGTTGATTGGTAAGTTACTATGTCCAGGTAATATTTTACTATGGGAAGCTTGCTAATATGGAATGAATGGTATACGAAGATATAAGAAGTAGGTTAGCAATGGGCAAATTACTTTCTCGAAGAGATAAACAATTCGAAAAAGTAAAGCGTTCACTCACAACGAAAACTCTCGATTAATACAAGAATGTTTGTTCTGTAAAGTACAAATATATGTATAATTAAAAAGAAAGAACAGAGATTATAAAATGTAGTTGAGGAGAAACGTTTAATTGAAAGTACAACGGACTGGAAATATGTGGCGAAATAGTACCCAAAACAATAGGAGAAGGAACAAAACTCAAAAAGATCAGAGAGTTAAATTGGGAGGGACATATCTTGCGCCTAAATTCTTCACAAAAAAACATTTATAATGAGCAAAATGAAGGCGAAAATAGGTATAGGTAGAAGAAACATCGGAATATGGTATGAGATAATTGGTAAATGGAATAAACAATTTAAAGATGCGGCGCGGTAATAATATATAGTTCATTAAGAGTATTGATTGAGTAACATCCAGTCGAAACCGGTCGTAAGACAGATTCAAAAAGAGGAAGTTACTATTCTGAACAATATCGTTACATGATGATATCTAATATTTTACTTTTGGTTCTATCAAGTGTCAATGCCAACCGCTAATAGTATATTGCAATTCTTCCGGGAGCTAGTTCTTGTGTGTTTATATTTTCTCATTTATTTGTCCGGAGCCTTGATATTCTGCAGCTCGTTCAAGAGTCTGAGCTCAATCAGACCCCTGAGTTTTCAGTTTCCCTCGATTGTCTGTGGCTTCCTCGGTAGTCAGGGTTCTCTCAGTATTCAGGGACCTTCTCGGTAATTGGTGATTCCCCAGTAGATAGGTCTGACCCAGAGAGTCGTACACCCTCCCTTTACCCACCCCTTACTCTGCCCCTTGCCTTAGGACATACGAAAACGACGCAGAAGACAAGATCATGAGGGGAAAAACGCGAGGTCGGCCGCAGCGAAGCGGCAGATGGGGGATGAGGGAGGCAGGCGAGCCGTTGGGTCAACACCGGGAGGTGGGCGGGTCGGGTCGGGTTGGACCGGGTCGGGCCAGGCCGGGCGTGAGCGGTAAGCTGGTGTGAGATCAGCGGCTTTCTTACATTAGCCGGCGAGGCGGGGCGCGGCGTGACGAGGCGGGGAGCGCTGCGCTATCGCCCGCGCGCGGCGCTGTTATTCTTGGCTGTGTCAACCCCGGTCGCGCGCCCCGCCCCGCCCAGACTCCACCCCTCGCCCCCTGCCCCACGCCTCTATCGACTTGCGGTCTGCGGGCGGCCGCTTCGCCGCCTCGCTTTGAGCTCACCGGACGCCGCCGCCACCTCCGCCCTCGCCCCGCCCTCACCGCCCAAGACCCGCCCTCACCGCCCAAGCCCCGCCCTCACCGCCCTCGTCCCGTCCTCGCCGCCCTCGCTGCCCTCCCCGCCCTCCCCACCCTCGCCGCCCTCGCTCCGTCCTCACCGCCCTCGTCCCGTCCTCGGCGCCCTCGCCGTCCTCGGCGCCCTCGCCGACCTCGCCGCCCTCGCCGCCCTCGCCGCCCTCGCCGCCCTCGCCGCCCTCGCCGCCCTCGCCGCCCTCGCCGTCCTCGCCCCACCCTCGCCGCCCTCGCCCCACCCTCGCCGCCCTCGCCCCGCCCTCGCCGCCCTCGCCCCACCCTCGCCGCCCTCGCCCCACCCTCACCGCCCTCGCCCCACCCTCGCCGCCCTCGCCCCACCCTCGCCGCCCTCGCCCCACACTCGCCGCCCTCGCCCCACCCTCGCCGCCCTCGCCGCCGTCCGCAGCTTCGTAACTTCTGCTCGCGTTATTCTAATCCAGCCGTGCGCTTTGTCTGACGACGTGACCGCCCGTTCACCGGGAAGGGCTTGCTCGTCTGCACGTCGTCGCGCCACGCGTGTTACTGTTTATGCTGCCGTTCTCGCTTTGACGACCCGCTCGTAGCCTTTCACCCGGCCATCCCCTCTGCTGGCTCCCGCTCCGGCAATTTGTTCTATTATTCGCCGAGAGGTTGCTCGCTCGTGTGCATGGTAAGGCCCCACTGATGTCGCTGTTTATTTTGCGCTACTCACCTTCGATACCGTTTAGTGGCGTCTTTAATTATTCCAGGTCATTCAGTTAATTGCTGATCTGGCTCAAGGGAATTGACACTTCTTTGACATGTTACGTATCCTTCCATCATACCCTCATCCTACTATTTAGTTGCTATTGTCGACTCCACTTATAGTTTCGTGGGTGCTCTCGTTGTTCTTACTGATCCAGTAATTCGCGATCATCTCAGCCTGCTATGAGTTTGACTAATAACAGACGAGTCCGTGTATCGCCACATTATTGTCCAAACTGAATCACTTTTAATTTGCCATTCAGATTCGAAAACTTCTGCAGCCTCTGTCGTTCTAATAATTCAGGTATTCCATTCCCCAAGCTCTCGCCGCTCTTTTAACTGTGTGCCTATTTATCAAGAATATCTTGTCCTATTTCATATCTTGGCCAGTTCTCGGCTATTCTCATATCTTGACCAGTTTATGCGTCAGTTTAAGAGCCAACATTATTTTTAAGAACGATTTAGTACTCCTAGTATTAATCTTTGTTGTAATTAATGCAATCCATCTAGTCTGATGGCAGGTTTCTAGAACTTACTCATACAGCACGTAGGTTCCAGCACTCACGTCTCAATTCACGTCATGGTAGAAAACACCCACCACAAAGTTTATACCTTTATACAAACCTTTCTACTTGCATCTTCAACAGCATCCAAGATCGTATGTGCATCACTTGCATGTGAACCTCACACCTATATTTACAGCGCCTCCGTTGGTAGCGTCGCCAACTTCGTCAACTCTCACGTCCCCCGTCAAGGTTCTTATCACCTCAGTTTCCAGTTCTGATTAGGAGTGCATTGTCTGCGGCGTCTCTACCAATGTTTGCAATAATTTCTTTTTCTACATCCAAGAGTTTAATTACATTGCAGTCACTACCTGTATCTACTCCAATCTCTACTTAGTTCGTATTCATATTTATGGCATATCACCATTTATACCATCATCTCTCGTTGCGCCGCTACTCGAGCAGAGTGTAACACGGCGTGGCCCTCATATAATTTCAAGAATCTTTCCTTTTCTCTAAACTTGGCATATTATTTACTTTCTTAAACATACTCTGAATCAGCAAGTCACGTTTAGATTTATGAAGTCGAATGCTTGATCGTGTTGTAGTTCCTGAACTGCGGCGTGAAGCCCCGTGGTGCCTTCCACCGTCAGCGTCCGACAAAGTATCGCACAGCGCCATCGCCGCCGCCGCCGTCGTCGCCACCCCGCTACCGCCCCGCCCTTCCCCGCCCTGCCCCCGCCGCCGTCCGCGCGCCTGTGTCTCGCCACCCTCCAGGCAGCGCGCGCCCGGCCGCGGCCGCCCTTGCGTCAGCACGGGATTACCCCCGCCCGCGCCTTCCCCCACCCGCCGCGCACTCAGCCTCGCCCCCCCCTCCTCCTCCCGCCTCGGCCGCTACGGCGCGCGCCGGTGAGGCCCAACAGGTGTTAAACGTAATCTACAGCCCGAAACGCCGGTCGCCCGCCCGCCCTGCTTACCGGCGGACGCTGCGGACACGTAATCGCCGCCCCCATGCGATGCCTCGGCGCACGCCGCTGCCTCGCTCAGCGCTGCCCGTCGCACGACACGGCCCGACCGCCTCCGCTTCCGCTCACGCAGATTCTCAAATGATTTATTTGTTTAGTGAATTACTTATCTTGAAGGAACAACTATATGAAACTACCTGTGTTCCAAAATCAAATTTGTCAGCCCGTCGAATATTTTGTTGCAGTGTATTAGCAAGGATGTTTAATATTGTGAGCAATAAAATAGGTATTTATACTACACTGTCGGTTATGGTAAGAAATGCAGAAAATGGCTGTTTTCTTGTGATTAATAAGGTGAAATGTAATATTTGTTTTTTGTTCTTAAAAAATGCTTGTATAATTTTATATAAGGTCATTTCATACGCCCTTGAGCAGGAATGTTATATTTCTTTCTGACATCAAGTTTGTTAGTACCGTGATAGGAGTTTAGATCAGAATGTTTTTGATATAATTGTAGTATGATCTCCGAAGCATTATGTCTGAAAAGTTTGTTTTGTTATTCGTATTTGTTATTTCGAATGAGCGAGTTGCGTGTCGCTGATGACATTTTGTTTTCGTATTTAAAGGCGATGTAGATCCCAAACAGTTCATTGTAGGGGATCCCTAATTATTTTACCCACAATGTTAAATGTAATGTTGTACTTTTTATGCTATAAGAAAAACAAAAACTTTTGGACTTTTTGTTATCTAAGGAACTAAGGAATGAAGAGAAAATCAAACACCAAATACGGAAAAGAAAACGCACAATTAGACAACTGAACTCGTTATATGGAGTGAAAGTAAAGTGCAAATTAGAATATATAAGGTACTTCTGGAAAGCATTTCTCTTTATGGAGCTGACGTATGGTATATTTTAAAAAAGGAAGTAAAGTTAAAGGCAATTGAAATGGAGTGTTGGAGACGCAAGTGTAAAAAAGCACTAGGGGTTAGGATTAGAAATGAAACAATAAAACTGCGAATGACTGTTACCGTAGACGTAATGGGCATGATAGGAGGGAAACTTCTAAATTGTTGGCTGGGCTATCCGGGACGAGCCGCGTCAATGTCATGGTGGCTGTTTCGGCCAGCGTGTTGTGGCCTTCGTCAGAGCGTAGAGCTGTACTGAGCGTTCAGCAGTACGCTCTGAAGAAGGCCACAACACGCTGGCCGAAACGTTAGCCACCATGACATTGACGCGGCTCGTCCCGGATAGCCTAGCCAACATAAACTCCGGCCGCGGAAGCCTACGCAACCAACTTCTAAATTGCTACGGCCACCTAAGAAGAGTACTGAAACAAAGGTGGCCTTGGAAACATCCAATCCGTAGAAAGAGCGGTAGACCTAGACTCTCATGGAATGATGTTGTAAGTCAGACACTCGTCGCATCAAAGTCCGTCGCACCAAGTCCGTCGCATCAAAGAAGATCGCTGGCAAGGTCGAAGAAGACGGAAGCTCAGGTGCGAGATACTCCGGATACTGTGTAGCCCTCCGGGTTGTTCACGCACAGCGCGCTGGTTTTCTGTGATGCGGTCCCCGTTTCGATTCCCAACCGGCGCGAAAAAGAAAGCTGTAGTTTCCCAATACAAATCTCCTCAGCAACTATAGCTGTGTGACGAAATATAAAGGAAAACAGGTACGGTGATAGGAATACTTCAAGCTCCTCACATATCTCCTTTGCCAGTGACGTGGATAATGAAAAAACAGGACCTATGCTTGGGAACACCTGTAGCGTCATAGGACAAAGTTTCCTGCACCATAGAAACCCTTGAAACGTATGGGCATGAGGATAACAAAGAATAGCCACAGGAACAATGAATGCCACATCGGGCCAGAGGGATTTCCAGTGGGGGTAACCGGTCGGTTTATTCATTTATTTATTTACGTCAAAAACAGTTAAAAACTGTGTGCGAAGTATTATGGGGAGATGTTAATTTGAAGTTACATTTACGTCTAGAAGCAAAACAAGGGGCCATCACAGCATTTGCTCGAGGATCAGGGAAACTGAACGAAAACCTGATCGAGATGGGGGTCACTGACCCAAAAGCTGAAGTACAATACTTGTTACAGGTTCTTTACAAGTATACAATCCAAATGATATATAACACATCAAATGTCATTGTTAAAATTAATACTACTTTCCTTTTGGATGCTCGGTATAGCCTCTAATTGTATAGAAACAGTTGTGCAGCAGAAAAGATTTTACTTGGGACTTGAACTTTTGTATCGAATTTAATTGTTAACGTCATCTGGCAAAGCGTACATGTATTATATAATGTGTAAAATAATGTACATGTATTGTTTGTGAATTTCTTGAAGTGAGCTGTTGATACTGTTCCCTGATGAATGTGATTGCAACGTCGAGTGTTGTAGTTATAGACAACGGCGTTTGCTGAAAATATATTCCCGCCTTTAAGTAAATCACTTTTGACAAAACCTACTGACTCATATTAGTAGAGACAAAGTAGTGGTAAAATACCTAGATTAAAAAAGGGAGGCTTACAAGAATCAGATAGGTGGGATTTACTTATTATTCGTGCAATTCTTCTTTGTAATCTAAAAGTATGGGAGCTATAAGAAGGCCCCGGAGTGTCATCCCAGGGGAGCGCGGAGGCAGATGACGTACCAAGTCACGGGGTTCGGTGCTTTTATAAGGGAGTGCTGCGAAGCAACTCGCGGGTAAAGCATTTTGGTTTCCTCGCAGTAAAGGCTCCCACAGACGGGCGCAGAAGATCCGCAGCCAACACGGAATGGCCGCAGCGGAAATTTCGCGTCACGTATTGCCTTATGAGCACGCACAGACCTGCGCGGCAGGCGATCGCCGCGGCTTCGGATTGGCCGCGGCGTTTAATCGGCGGATTGTGTAACGCACTTGGACGCTCGACTTTCGTGGAAGTCCGCCCGCCTTCGGGGGTCCTCGCTGCCCTCTTGGGTCGAGCTCCATAACCTTAGTTTATCGGATGAGGAAAACTGTCACCAAACGCTGAGTCGTAATTGATGCTCCAGTGTGAAGGGTCCCGGATTTCGTCGCCGCGTGTAGCGGGAAATTTTCTGCGCTCACCCGCTGCGGATCTTCCGCACCTCCGAATGAGAATCTGCATATTGGAAATAACTAACTCGTATGTGAATAAACTGTATACAGCTCACTCGTGTCCATGTAGTGTATATCTACCCACGACGTCGCTCACCGGTATTCGGCAAATGTCCGATTAACCCGACCCCAAAAAGCCAAATAAAAGCATTTGTTTTTGACCTAGATTTGATGCGACCTTAAATAACAAAAACATTTATTTTGTTATGTTTTGATGTAGTATTTTTTGATTTTTTATTACTTGTTGGGATTTTGTCTATTCAACTGCTGAGATCATTGACATCCACTGGTATCGATGTAGGGTACACAGGATAATTCCGAGAAAACCTGTTCTCCGCCGAGATCTTGCATTGTCCATCACGCCTACCACAAGTCGACACAAGTCAGAACACGCCCACATACTCCCTTCCCTCTCCTACTCCTCTCATCGACATCTACCCATCATCCCCTCAGTACCATCCAACCTCGTCTAAAAAACCTCACGTACGCGTATTAACCCCTCGCACGATAGTCACCGTCTCACGCACGCTCTATCCCGCTGTTCAACGTACTGGACACATGGGGTCGATTGCGAAAGCGATGTCTGAGCCGCTGCTTCTTAGAGCCGTCGCCTGAACACCCGATTTCGCGTGCCAAATCGTTGTCTCGCCGCCATATTGGAACCATGGTTCGAGCAATGGCTCCAATATACGGAGCATCGGCGGGGGTATGTCTGAAGCCGATGTCTCAACGCGTCAGCGAGGTTCGCGCCATTCGGTCTGTGTCTGCCTTGCTTGCTGTACCTGCCCCACTTGCGTTATGAATGATTTAAGGAGAATGCGTGAAATTCGCGATCGTGTAAACCGACGAAGATTACTGCATCCTCGCATGCATATGCTGCGGGATCGCAGTAATCCTTTGGAGGAATACAACGATCACGAATTTCGTCGCAGATTTCGATTTTCGAAGGAAACTGTGATGTACCTCACAAGAGAATTGCACGAAAACCTCGTGAAAGACAGGCGCGGTTCAGGACTTCCTGTACACCTGCAATTACTAATTGTACTTAGGTGAGTATAGTTTAATTTATGTATTAATAATATTTTTATTTGAGTTGTTTTGCGAACTGAAAAACAATGGTGTATTACAGATTTTTTGCCACCAATGCCTTTAACATTGTCCTGGGCGATCTTGTGAACGTACACGAGAGCAAGGTGTGTCGCCTCATAAAATCTGTTTCGGAGGCAATTTGCCTCGTCTTGAAAACTAGATATGTGTACTTTCCACCCAGGCGGGAACACGTGCGAATAAAAGCAGGATTTGCCCAATTATCCAGGTATGTTGGATCATGAAACTTTTAAACATTTTATTACGTCAGTAAACCCACGAATATTTATCACAATGATTTTTCCATGGCTTCACTTAATACTGTTTCTTTGCAATTTTCCTGTCAACATTGCAAATGTAATAAACATTTAGTAGTGTGCAATGAAGTTATTCCAAAGGCTTTGATGTAATGTACTGTTCATGTAAATCATTAGAAATTATGCATATTAAAAAATGTAGCTTTCAGTAATTTCCAATACTAACAAAAGTCATTCAATACATCAATTTTCATTATAAATATTAATTGTAAGTCAGCAAATAAAAATTCATTTTATATTGAGCTTAAATTTAAAGTTCTTTATAAGAAAACATCGAGGTCGCTGGATACTTTTCATGTTCTTTGTGCTTTGCAATGTAATAACACAATTCACATTTGTGTTTGAAACAAGATATTAACCCAAATTGTTACCCTTGCAGAGACAATTTTCCAGGTGTAATCGGTGCTATTGATTGCACACATATAAAAATTGTTTGCCCTGCTAGAGAGTTAGCAGAACGATTCTATAATCGTAAATGTTGTTATTCCATTAACTGCCAGGTATGATAATTTAACAGCCATTTTATAATTCTTTTCAAATTAGTTAGTATGCTTCAAAATAAATGTATTAATTTTCAGGTGGTTTGCGACAATGAGATGAACATCACAAATATTGTCGCAAGATGGCCAGGCTCAACTCACGACAGCCGAATCTTTCGGAATTCAACCTTGAAAGACGTGCTAGAGAGTGGCGTGTACAATGCCCACCTTATTGGCGACAGTGGGTACCCATGTACACGCTACCTTCTGACCCCAGTTCTTCGTGAAAGGACTGCGGCAGAAGGTAGATACAATGCGGCTCACAAACGAGCAAGAAATATTATTGAGAGGGTTTTTGGAAGCTGGAAAAGGCGGTTTCCATGCCTCCAAACTCCCCTCAGAGTTAAATTAGTGACAGTGCAACGAATTATTGTGGCAACAGCTATATTGCACAATGTTGCTATAAGGAGAAGGGAGGAAGAATTTAATGATGTTATGGAGGAAGAAGAAGAGGAAAATGTTGTAGAAAATGCCAGGGATGAGGAGCAGGGAGTGGCATGGAGGAGAACAATTATTGCAAATCATTTTTCATAATAAAACTATTTTATTAAATTAATCAGTGTTTTATTTCTGACAGTCATCTTCGCTTTTCAAGTATCCTGAAAAATAAAACTACAATTAGTACCAGAATGGAAAGTGAAGAAATAGTAAAGATGTAGTTATTAACTTATAACAATTGGGTGGGTCCAATGAAAAATTGCCAATACACATTAATCAGTTCTTTCCTTAACTGGCCACAAAAGTAATAATATTAGCATTTGTTTTATATTGACCCCGAAAAAAAGGAAAGGGAAAACCTGTTGCTAATATGAACACTGTTGTAAATTTAGTCATGGAAAATTTTTTTACTGAATTGTTTTAAGCAATTCGCCAATCTTGTTTGCAGACCCTCTTCCTTGCCAGATTTAAATTTTTCAGTAAAGTCTAACAAATGTGGTGCCATTAGGGAATACGATTGATGTTACAATTAGACTAATTGTTTCAAATCATTGTTTCCAACTCACCTAAAGTGTCTCGGCAACTTTGCAAAAGCAATCTGGCATTCACCCCAGAAGGTGGTCAGATTGGTGGCAACAACCACACAATCTTGCCCCCTCCTGATCCTGAAGGAAAAACCCTCCTAATGTATCTGGCAAAAACCTTCAGACAGACTGCAATTTGAGGTATACTCCAGCGGTAGGCCCTCAGATTCTTCAGCAGAAGAAATAAACAGCTACACAGAATCCCACTGCACCTGCAAATTGGGAATCTCTGGCAGCATCAAAGGCACTTAAGCCATTACGCCTTCACATGCAGGCACAGGCTCACGATTCAAAACTTACATTAATAATAATAATAATAATAATAGGAAGAATAAAGTAACACCATATCAATAATCATATTAGTTAAAAATAGACTTAACATCTAATCATTTTACAAATTTATTTTAAACTTTCTTAATATTACTTACTTACTAAAAATGTGATTAACATTAATATTACTAGAATAGTTAAAATTCATTTTAAATCCTTTTTATTTAAATAACTGAAAACAATACCAATAAGCCAATTTAATCTACATTGGCACGTGTCTCTCTCGTCTTGGCCTTCAGATATTCTAGATAGCAGTGTGCAGCCTCCCTATGGAGCTGCAAAATAGCCAACCTCTCGTTCTGTTCCTTCAGCATTGCTGCATGTATCTCCTTCTTCGCTGCACGTTCCTCCATCTCTGCTGCATGTTCCTTCTGTCTCATTTCGTGTTGCTCTTCTGCCATCTTTAACATTCTGCTGTCAAAGTCCTCTTGTTTCCTGCAGAAGAACACATGTACTTCAGGTCTCAATAATATCTTGCTTTCATTTAACCTTGTCAAACTGCTATTTTTAATTCTACATAAAGATTACTAATTGAAATTCATGGATACTTTTCCATATATAAAAACATTAACCCATTGTAATGAGATGGATGACCCTTATCTTACAATTACACTTTCCATTGTTTGAGAAATGTATAGGATTGCATAATTGTTTCCTAATCAGATCAACTTCACTGTACTCCATTCGGTATAATTTCATTTAATTGTTTTTGTTGCTTTCAATGTTCCCTACAATCAATTATAATTCTAAATTAATTAAAACATGCCACTTGTGTTCCTTCTGAACAAACCATGAATAAGGGTGACCACCCCATTTCCTGACTTTTCCTTTTCTGTTCCTGATAAGATATGGAATTTCAAACTAGTTAAAGAAAATATTATAAGTATCATACCGTAGACTAAGGAGGTATATATCATTACTCTATGGTGATGCCAATTGGTCAGCTCTCTGATTAAATGTAACAAAGTACAAATTAACAATAACATCATCATAAAATAAAAACTCTGTAAAAAAATAACATTTGTTGGCATCTCCATCATCACGTACTAATGGTTTTAAGGAATAACTACTCTCAAACTTTTCCCAGAACTCTAAAGATTCTTCTACAAATTACCTGATTTTCCCCAGTTATCCAGAAAGTGGCCACCCAGTCAATACAATTTTAGTACTGAATCTAATTGGAATGTTTTGAAAAAATATTTTGCATCAATTTTGCCAATATTCATACCTATGTATCAAAACTAGATTGTTCACGTTTTAATAGTGTAAAATCGAACAGAGAGCCTGGAATTGGAAAACTAATGCAGAGAAATGACTAGTAGAGTGGAGCTCTAACCCTAAACAGTTTCTGAAGTACTACATAATTATACCAAAAGTAAATATATACAGAAATTGAAGCTCTTGCACTATTAGAATGAAAATTTATACTGTAATAGATTCATATTCATAACTTCTTGGTCAATGTAACTTTATCTTAATAGGGTACATCACTTGCAACTGAAGGATCCATTGGAAATAATATGAAGTTCACTTGTTAACTAGCTTAATTTTGCACACGTATATGGGCATATCTAGCATTTTACCTCTTCTTGGCCTTTTTTTGTGGTGTTTCCACGATGGGTATTTCTTCTACTACTTCTACATCTTCCCATCTTTCATTTCTTCTTTCTGCTGCATCACTAGGACCTTCCTATAAAATTAACCAAATGTTTTAAATATTTGTGAGAAGCAAAAATAACCTATAAATTGTGTAAAACTTGCCTGAAATGGTAGCACATCATCATCCAATGGGTCATCCAAAGGATCGTAGGTATTCCCCAGTAATGCTGCTGTAATCTCTACAGCCTTGTTCTTAAAGGCAGGTTTACTGGGTCTGCCACCTGTCTTCTGGGACAACTTATTATAATTGTCCACAGCGGCTTTGGCATCATCTTTGAGCCTTCTCCACAATCCTACACAGAAATGTTGCATTAAGGTGTGGTCAAGATATGATTACTGTAGCTAGAAATTTAAAGGTACACAAAGTTGTATTACAAATTTCTTACATTGATAGAATTACCAAAATATATTTGAACGAAAATTATGTACAATGCCTAAGTTGAAAATACGCCAACAAAATGCTTACCTTTCAACGACTGCTGTCCGTATGGAGCTTTCCCAGGATTCGAATTATTAAATTCGTCCACTATCCTCTTCCATGCAGCCTCCTTCTGCTTCAACACAGTTGCACTGTAGCCCGAATCCACAATCACCGGATATCGAGTACAAATTTCTGCCATGAGCAGACGTTCGGAAGACTCGAAACGCGTCATCTACACAAATTACACGATTTAATTGTATTATGAATTGTTGTTGTAATAAGAATTCGCAAATATACGCATTGAATTAGAATAAAGATACATTGCTCTTAAGAAATATTTCTATTGGTCTTACCTTGCTATTTTCTTTGTGGATAAAAACAGCACGAAGCACAACTGCACTGCTCAACCGATCACAAACAAATGGACCGAGCCACGCTGTTATGATGTAAACATTCGCACGTGCTTCCGAGAAACAAAACACTAGCGCCTTGCGTCGTCGAGAACGCGACGTTGCCAAATAAATTTCGTTCGGACGGTGGTCTGAGACGACGCGCGGCAGCGCAACGGTGAGACATCGCTTTCGCAGCCCAAAACCCGCCGTGGCTTGAGCGATGGCTTGCAGACCATGGCTTTCAGGCAGCGGCTCAGACATCGCTTTCGCAATCGACCCATGAATCCTCCTGCTTGTCCTCACCCACTCACAATCCTACCCATTTACTACCACGCATTCAACTTTAAGGACATACCTTACCCTCGATTACTGAGAGAACTCACTATTGCGTATCACGTCGCCTTTTGAGTATCCCGACTCTGACTACTGTGACGTCATGGATACTCATGGCGAACAGACACAGAGCTTTCATATAAAAAATATTTATTTACAAAGAAAACACAACAAATATTTACAATGAATTTACACTTTATACCCTATCTCTGATAGACCTGCTATCCTCTGATCGCGGGAGCGATCCCAACCCGATTGATGATCGGTTTCAGTTGTGGCACTCGCCAGTCCTTCATCTGAAGCGCGCACAAAGCAAAGCTTCCGTGACCGGATGTCACACTGGGACAAAGTCCGTTCCGGCGTACCAACTGATGGTTTGCCTCGATCGCAGGACTGATCTTACCCGATTGAGAATCGGCCGCGAGTCGTGGCACTCAACCACTCCTCACCTCGGAGCACGCACACAGCATAGCTCCCACGTGACCGCAGTCATCCAAGGACACAAAGTCCTCCACAGGCTCATCAACACGTGACTTGCCTCGCGAGCCCTGCTCGCCGCAGCACCGTCGTGGTGCGAAATTTGTGAATTCGCACGAGGTTCTCCCACTGTCTCCAGAACCCACCCACTGGCTCTGTGCACTCCCTTATATACTCGAGGCTCACGTGACCTACTACGTCACGCCGCCCCCGCTGCGCCCTATTGCTGGCCATGAGGGTTTACGTTTCCGTTTCTTAAGACCGGAGGCCCCCAAAGCCTCGTGTCGCCCTTTGCCGCGTGCTGGCCATTAGGAAAAACCCTTCTCTTCCTCCTGTGGCGAGGTGGTTTCCTGTTACTAATCCCTTACCACGCGTCCCAAAATTGCTGCCCCAAGTTCGTTTGCTATGTTACACTACCATCCAGTCTCGATCATTCCCAAGTGTGCCGCGCTCTTTGCAGTCTCCCACAGAGCCTCATCGACATCCCGCGGTCAGCGAGTACTCTCTATATGAGCCTCTGCAATCCCTCTTCGGCTGGGACAACCCCAGCTGTGCTTTTTTTAAAAAAAAATTCGTTCGGATTTGTGGCTGGGAAACGTCCATTGGCCCAAGTTCCGTGCCCATATTTCCACCACGGCTTACTTTGATGCATACTCCTAGCGCGGCTCTGCGAGATGTTTCAAGCAAGCTCGTCAAAACGGCGTCCCTTGCAACGCCTAGGTGCGACTCGCGACTCACTGTCCTACCGGAGGAATTTAATTTGGCATGACACCTGACCGGGTTCCTTGAAAAGCCGCAAGCAGCCCTGGCCTACTGACGGCTGACCCCTTCGAAAATGCACCGTTCTAGCGTGAATTGAACCCGCGAAATTTGTTTTTGTAAGTCAGTGCGTTGTCGTACCACTAACGAGGTTTGATACTCGCTGCGTCATTACATGTATTTGATTATCTATCAATGCATTCCCAGTCACTTTTGCTTTACTTCTTGATCCATGCATTCCTCGAAAATTCTGCCGACATCCTGCTATTTCGAAAATCCCCATTCCCTATCATATTCTCTTCCCATAGTTTCTGTTACTCGGTTTTCCTTCAGCTTTGCTTCTATCCCCTCCGACTATCTCTCACCCCCTTTGACCTGTCCTCGTTAGCATATTCATCGACGCTTGCCATCCTCTCCCATTCCCTTCCATTCCCTCCCGTCCCCTCCCGTCCCCTCCCGTCCGCTCCCGTCCCATCCCGTCCCCTCCCGTCCCCTCCCGTCCCCCCCCGTCCCCTCCCGTCCCCTTTCGGCCCCTCCCGGTCCCTCTTCACTATGCCTCATCCCAACCTATCCTGCCCGTCCCGCTGGTCTTCGCCTCGCTTCTCCCTTTCCCTCCCATCCTATTCCCGCCTGCTACGACCCCTTCATTTTCATCGCCTCTGTATCAATCGCATCTTACTTAGATGCCATCGCCGACGCCTCCACAACCAACCTCCCTGGCCCTGGCGACCAGTTCACAACGCGTCGCCTTCGCCAGTGCCTCCGTATCCCCTCCCGCGCCGCACCGTTCGGTCCCGCCACACCCTACCCTGCCCCCGCGCGCCCACCCGCCAGCTTTGTCCGCGGGCCGACCCCGGCCCCGCCCTGCCCCGACCGGCCCCGCCGCCGCTCGCCAGGACAATAGGAAGCCCCGCGGAGCCCCGGCCGTCGCCCGAACAACGGGCGATTTTCGGGCAGCGGTTAACCGGCCTAAGAGATTAACAATGGGAATAATGAGATTAGCGGAACCTGGCATGTTACTTGGATTGGATTATCATAATCGGTCGGTTATATCTCAATGAACCGGGAATACGTGGGAAACACGGTTACGCGGCGGATGAACAACCGGAACAGAATGAGCGTAGCTGCTCCGAGTGATGTACTGCTGGCGCTGCTGTTTGACAACGCACACGCGGTTATTTCTCGCTTCTACAAGATTATAGATTTTTGTCAATAGGCAGAGCGGGTATTACTTTCCCTTATACGTACGTATATACGGAGTGATATACGTAGTACAGGGAACGTTATGTAATGCTGCGGAAAATCGATTTCGAGATTTCAACAACAATACACGTTTTGTTTATTTCAAAACGTTAGTCCACCCGTCCGTTAGTCCCTCTGTGAACACCACTAAAACCTAAACCATACGTAGGATTTATTCAACATGGATATTCCCTGAACCATCTCGCTCGAATAGAGGTGCTTCGATTTTGAAAAACTTTCTGCAAATTTGGAGGTACTTTACATGAAGCCCCCCGGATATGTTCAAAAGTTTCTCAAAAAACTCCAAATTTTTTCTTTAAATTTCTTGTTAAAATAAAGTAAAATACATTTATAAAGGTAGCGTAGGTCTAATTTTCAGCGTTAACTCTGAATTTTCGAAAATTTTGAAATTATTCGAGCATCTTAACAAAATTAAAAATAGAGATTCCTTCAAATGAAATTTGATCTCCATAGTGAGTTCTTTCATTAAGGTCGTGCATATTTTTGGAAACTTTTATTAGTTTTTGCGTGATATTGCGAGTCATATGTGCAATTTTAAAAAATTACAAAAACAAGATTTTCTCAAAAACGGCTACAAATTATTTCTTCAAACTTGTCGAACAGATAGTGCTAATTGCATTCTTTAATATGACGTAAAGTTATTTCGGTGATTTTTTTTGTTTTTCAAAAATTACACAAATGTAATTTTTTTAGGATCTCTCACGCCGTTAGTATGTGTTGTAACTTGCATGCAATGTGTAAAGAGTATTGCATT
This sequence comes from Gryllus longicercus, assembly GCA_038098605.1. Lineage (NCBI taxonomy): Eukaryota > Metazoa > Arthropoda > Insecta > Orthoptera > Gryllidae > Gryllus > Gryllus longicercus. The sequence continues at coordinate 22,864 of JAZDUA010001433.1, forward strand.
TGTGAGTTAATGTGCTTCAAATTACTTTTAAAGAAAGTTTTTTGAGAGGTCAAAAATTTTCAGTGAAAAAGACATTCAAATTTCGAATTTACAGAGCATTTACTTAAGCATCGTTTTCCTCCAAAAGGCTCCAAATTTTTGAATGAAAATTGCCATTTAGAACGAGGTTGTATTGTTCTTTAATATTCTTACAATGATGGAACCGAAAAATTAAGAAACTTTTTTTAAAAAATGTACTTTGAGCGACGATAAATGGCAGCTGGCAAGAGTATGTGGCCGGTTTGTATACCTAGCGCAGACCAAAGGAAATTGAATACTAATAAAAGAAGGTCTGTGCCAGTTAACCCTGAAATCAGCTCTATGCCAGCTCTGTAAGTATTTTACTCTATTTTTACAAGAAATTGAAAGAAAAATTTGAGCCGTTTTTTGAGAACATTTTGAAAACTTTTGTAAAGTACCTCCAAATTTTGAAGAGAGTATTTCAAAATCTCAGTGCTTTCAATCGAGCCAGAGCGACCAGAGCATATCCAAAATCCTACGTATGGTTTAGTCACTAGTGGTGTTAACAGACGAACGGAGGGCGGGACGGAGGGCAGGAGGGATGTGCTTCTGTTACAAAATTTAAGACTTTAGATTAGATTTCCGTTCACCGTGATGTTTCTCTTGCACCATTTGTATCTGTTAGATTGTCTCCAGGTGAATGTAAAAACAGTTAACAATTACTCTCAAGGTTATTCCTTAGTAGTTAATGTAAATTGAAACCCTCTTAAACTAAAAGGTAAATAAAATTTCAACGAAATGAAAAATGTCCAGACAAAGACAACAGTGTGAATTTAGGATGGTTTCCAAATATTTATACTATATTGCTAAATATCCTTGATTAACATACATTTTAGTCCATGGGGACATTTCCTGATAAGCTGCCTTCCTGAATTACCCATAGAATGAATGAAAGTCACCATGCAAAATGTCAGTTACTAACTGTGTGGACCTAATGCATGCAGGTTGGAACGCCCGAATGAGAATCGTGAGACCTGTCAGAATTATTTGGTAGTAGTAGTAGAATTACGTTGGTGATTAAAGCGAGCGAAGTTACGTTCCGAGTCAAACTACATTACGGAGGTCAATATGTCAACGTATTGCTCTAGTACATCACGGGTCAATAAAGACCTCGGATTTTATTCAGTGAACTCTCCAAAGGATAACAGTGGTTTCGTTGTTCAGTTTTCTCCATTCAAGATACGACGTAGCTAAATACAAGAAATGACGTTTAAATAAAATTTGAAGAAAACCATTGTCTGGAGGAAAGAAATCCAATCGACAGAAACTATAAAAATCATCGGCAAATGAAAAACCTGACCCAAAATTCAAAATGCCTGATAGCAAAGTTAAATTTGTATTAGGAGGGCGAGCAGGGTGAGGCCGGGCGGGCCCTCTAACGGAACTCCGGGCGTTCGCGTGCCGGCAGTGTGGCGTGGCGCGGCGTGGCGCGGCGTGGCGTGGCGTGGCGCGAGGCGACACGAGAGCCATCGGCGCTGATGGCGTCTGGGCCACGACCCAGCGCCGGCGCGTGCCCTTCATTACGTGGCCCGTTGCGCCGGCGGTTGCGCAGGGGCGGAGGGGCGTCAGGGGCCGGGGCGGGAGGTAATGGGGCGCGAGCAGGTGGAGGCACGGAGTAAGTGGATGAGTCACGGGGCGGAGAGCGCAGAGGCTTGTACACACTCGGTGTCTGCTTCTTTTCCCGTTTCTCCTTATTCATCACCTAAACTGTTACTCTTCCGCCTTTTTCTCCCTTTATTTTCCTCTTGCTTCTTCTTATTCTTCTTTTCCTTCTCTTCTTCTTTTTCCTGCGCGTTCTTCCCCTCTCCCTCCTTTCCATCCTCTTCATACTTCTCCCCATGCCTCTCTTTATCATTCTCCTCCTATTCCTTCACCTTCATCTCTATCTTTTACTTTCTCCACCTACTTTTTGCCTGGTTCTTCTTTTCTACTTTTTTCATATCCTTTTCTTATTCTTCTCTTTGATTTGTTCCTTTTATTTGCCTCCTTTTCTTTTTTCTCCTTATTTTTTCTTTTTACGTTTGTTCTCTAAATTTCCAGGCTTCTACTCCAGTCTCACTGTATATTCAATTATATTCTAGTTTTAGAGTTGAGTTTTCCCTAGCGATCTGTAAATGAAATTTAATGCATGCGTTTTCAATTATTATCTGTTGTGCCGCGTATTTTGTGTTGTTATATTTTCTCCTCAGTATTATTTTTACTGTAATAAAATTAGTTAAATACCTGAGGGTGGACATCATTATTGGTTGTTCTATACATATTGCACATTAAAACATCAGTTGTAATATGCCTTTCCTTTTTCCAGGTGAGTATTCGAATTTCTACATTCTTGGCGACTTCATCACATACGTAAATGGATGCAACGCAGTAAGTTAGTCTTCCTAATTTTTGTAATGATCGACAAGTTGCGTAGACTCCGAAGCACTCTTGCTCAGTGCTGTTATTGTAGCATTATGATAAAAGACTCTTTCATATACTCGTAGATACAATATAATAATAAGCGGTTGTACTCTTTCATTCTACTTCTAACCATTTTCAGCGATAAATAAAGAAAAATAGCTTGAGTTGGTAAAATGATAAAATAGAACTGTTTAAAATAGTTTTCTACATTTCTCTTTAAACACTTGGTAATGTGAAAGACTGATCATTTCTCTCCAATCAATGTTGTACTTTGTTGAAACGGCCTAAATGATTCTTTTCTTTCTTATTCTCCTGTTGACGTTTCGCAGAATTCGTACCTTTAATTCAAAGGAACTCTTCGCCTAATCGTCCGATAGGAAGAGCTGATGGTCAGTCGTCAATGAGGAAATGCTCCTCTGCTCACACTCTATACGCTGAATATTTGTAACTTTTTGTTTTTGGAAATACAGGAAACTTAAATGTAGCCTAATACATTTCACTCATTCACTACATTGTGTATTTGTGTTTGAAATCTGTGTGCGTCGTACCGCATTGTTCAATTGTTCTTCCACCACCGTCTCTGAGCAAAATGACGCCTGCGTCATCGAAGCATCCAAGCGCACTCGCAGATATTTATAAGCTGGTGTGTTGTTTTTATTGAAAGCAATTTAAATTTGGTGCAATTCAATTCGCGTATTGCGTTTGTTTGCGTGGGGACAATAACGGACCATCTTTCCGCCAATCAAAACTTGTACGCAGTTTTTTATTGTTGACTGACGTTAATAAATGAATTAATTGCCGCAGCCACGCGTCCGAGCGTGTTCGGAAGCAATGTTACTCGTTGGCAACCCTGCCGGCTTAGGATTGGACAGTATGTTCCCCGGAAAAGAAAATGTGAATCGAGTAGAGAAAATGGATATGCTCACAGTTCGAAGACACTGGGATCTTAATGAAACGTTGCGTGGTCGTGCGATCTGCGCCCTAGTTTCATGCGGATGGCCCCATGTTGCTGAAATAGCTGAGACAGCCCCCTGCATTCTGGGTCGCAGGCCGCCCTCATATAAGGAACCACCATTCAGACGCGAGTTCTCTCTTTTTTCGGCCTCTCCCAGCTCTGTCACGGCACTCTGCCCCGGACGGCATGCTGCTCAAGGGTGGTACCTTTAAGTCATGTCCGGTAATACAGCACTTTAACCAGCTATGCGTTTGAAGGCCAGGCCACGTGCAACTTGCTCTGCTTCCACGTCTCGCGTTGCGATAGCGCGAACGCGACGACAATTGTTCATTTGAGAGATCTCAAAAGAACATATTGAATTACTGATCATGAGGGGCCATGGCCAAAGCATGACCTCATTAGATCCCATTACCTGTAACATAACGATTAAGACTGTTTTTCAGACTTCTAAAACAAACTTAGAGTACTGTAGGTAGCTGGCATTAAAGCAACTGCAGATCGGACATCTGCTACACAGGATATCTGCTTGAATGTTTGTAATAACTGCATTGCATATACTCTTTGTAAAGCTAGATTGTATTTGTCGGGAGAGAACCCCGAGATTTACAAGGGTCAACTAGGTCATTAAGTCGGCAACTGCTGGCAGCCAGCGAGACGATGTCCGGAAATATTGTCAGCCAATAATGAGACGGAGAGGTACAGCGGCAGTGGGAAAGAGGTACCAGTCATTACATAGCTGTTGATGATGATAATACTATAATAATTATCATTATTATTGTTTTGGGCAATTGCCTTCATTTCGCCAATTCGCCGCCATTGTCACTTTTATCAGTAAGCATCACAGTCTCTCCTCCTCAAACAACAGTCTCTTCCTTTCATCGTCGGTTTACTATTTTGTTCTGGTTTACGTCAGGCGCGTCGATAACGATTTATGAGTAATGACAAATCGACATTCTACACTTACTATTCAAAAACGTATTCGTTCGTGTTACATTGCCGTTCATGTTATAAGGCAATGCCAATATTAATAAGATTTTTCAACTTATTCTTTACATATAAAAGAAATGCCGGACAGATGACAGAGATCGTCAGGGACGTTGTGCCGTAGTGGTCTCGGACCAGAAGACCGCGGGTTCGATTCCCGCCTCGCATACGGGTGTACTTGTGTATATCTACATGTGTGTGCCGTCCTTTCATCCCTCACCATCATCTCATAGTCCATACCCCCAGGGCTAACAACCTGGGGGATAAAAATCGGGATTCAGGTAAAAAACTGACATCTCCCCCCCCCCGTTCGGAAACGAACTTGCAGAATGCACGCATGGTCCGAGTTGGCCTACACGCGAGAAAAAAAGAAATGGATCGCTTTCCTTCTACTCCTCACCACTAGACGATATAATAATAATAATAATAATAATAATAATAATAATAATAATAATAATAATAATAATAATAATAATATTTATTGAGTCACATATACAATTACAATCGTGTATGACGAGTCAAATATGATATAAATACATCTTGGGATAAGTACATATAAGCTGTACACGGAAGCACGTGCAAAGCTTTCGACTTATTCTTCAAATTCTGTGCTGTAGGTGGTTACTCCTGAGGCAGTAGCCACTTTTGGCGTATTTACCCTAGTTATCTTCGTTGGTTTTAAAAACGCCGCCGCTCAGAATTCAGTGCATGTCATTCGCGTCCTTTGCCGGAATATCCGCTCAGCTCTTCCTCGTATCCTCGTGTCCTCCGCGCGCCCTCCCGCCCTCGCTAACGCGTGAGGCGCGCATCTCGGGCCGCTGATGCGCGGGGCGAGGGAGGGGGAGCGAGGGGCTTAACGAGGCCCGCGCCCGGTTAATTTCTTAATTCCGAACACACGCGCCGCCCCGTTAAAACTTCATTATTGGTTCATGAGGCGGCGCATAAAGTAGCAGCGGATGGCCGCCTCCAGCCTCCGGGCCCCGGGGGGGGGGGGCGTTAGCAGCTGATAAGGGGCTCCGCAGCGCCGGCGAGCAAGACGCCGCCTCCGGCTTTCTGCATTCAATACCGAGAGACGCTGGCGAAGGTAGGCTTGGCGTCGCGCTACAGCGAATCGAAAGTGGGAGTCATTAGGGTAAAAATAATGTAAAATAATTACTTATATTCGATCCAATGTTAACAATAAGTAACAATCCTGTTCTCTGGCTAAACAATAACCAACCCATGAAATACTTAGGAGTTAAATTAGATAGAAGACTTAACATGGAAAAACGACATAACTGATATGGCTAACAAAACCTATGCAAAAATGATCAAACTTTACCCACTAGTAAATAAAAACACTGCATTAAGATTAGAAAACGGAGTAACAATCTTTAAATCTATAACTCGCCCTTGGCTCACCTATACGTGCTCAGTGTGGGGAGGCGCCGCAAACACGCATATTAATAAATTGGAAATTATTCAAAACAAATTTCTACGACTGGTCACCAAAGCTCCCTGGTTTATTCCTAACGCTCAAATCCAAAGAGAATTAAACATTAGCTGCATTAAAGAGTACATAAATAAACTGTCGAAAAATTTTTATTAAGGCTTGAAGCTTGTCCTAGCAAAAGAACTTTCAACCTTGGCCGTTAAGCTTATGCTCCATCCAGGATACTGTCACGCTTTCCAAAAGATCGCTTAAAGCCACCATAAATCGCTAGTACTAATGCTATAAACAAGATATGGGATATAATAACGTAAATATGTGTTATTCACAAGTGTGACATTTTTACTTAAGACATATTTTTGTATACCTTTGTATATTTAGTATATTTTGTATATTTTTGTATATTGTTTAATTAGTAGGTATATTTTTGTATATTTTTCATATATTTTTGTATATTGTTTAACTAGTAGGCATATTTTTGTATATTTAAAGGTAAACACAAAGAGTGTATAAATTGAAAAATAAGCTCAAGTAAGTATACTTGTACCCTGATGTAAATGGATGAGAATGTTAAGTCCTTATGTAATGTATGTATCGTAATAATAACTCCCGAAAGTCCGAAGGGCCAAACGGGCAAGAAATAAATTTAAAAAAACAAACTTTTATTCGAGATCGTCTTGAAAGTGCCACATACACAATTAGAAAACAAAATACGTACCACTTTCTGAACGGAAAAAGTACTTTGTGTGTTCTCGTGATCATCAGTTAAATTTGTCGTATTACACGGGCAAGTTGTCATAAAATTGAGGTATCGAATAACATATTGTACCCTCGCCCCGAGAAAATCATTGGTATGAAATTTTCACTCGGCAACCGTGCAGGCAATCGCCGACGATCCTCGATCCGGGGAAGGGGAGTGTTTACAAATCGCTAGAACATGCAACCTTAGTATCGTTATGGTTGGCGCGAAATCCCAAGGAACGGAACCGTCCACATCATGCTGTCGACGGACAGATTTGTGTCTTCGCGTCCGAAATGACGGAGATTACTCCCTGCGTGGGCGTGTTAGGTCGTTAGACCAGGGAATATTTAGCAGTTACTAACAATTAAACTAATATTTAGCAATCTATTCGCCACTCCTTCCAAATTGCTATTCTGAAATGTTCAATACTTGTTTTGCGGTCCTTGCATATATTTCATTATTGTTTATAAAATTTTTAATTGTTGCAACATTTTTAATTGTCTGTTTTCATCTACATCACATCGATTGACTATGCCCGCGTTAGATTTGTAAAAGTACGAAATTGTGTATAAATTTGCAATTTAATTGTCTCTTCTGAATGACTTAAACGAAATACTGTGACATCGTTAGTTGGACAAATCACCGACAAGATGGCTTTCATGTATACACAGTTATATACATTTACTTCAGGATCATTTACTTCCCGTTAGCATCCGCTAACTACCGAATGCACTGTCAACATGATCCTGGCGCTCATACCCGCAAGCTTGCAGCCTCCCACGCACATTGACGTGCTCGCGACGGTCGTGTGACAAACGTTGAAGAACAATGCTGCCCTTTTCAGGGCCCGCCCGCCTTTATAGCCTCGTTGGGACCACCCCGTGGGTGCGACTCGCTGGTCTTGCGACACATCTAGTGCAAAAATGGCAGGTACCCCCTGACTTGGCCCCTTGGGCCCGGCCTCGGTCGCTTTCTGGTCACTGTCGTGCTTTCCACTCGTGTCCAAGTGTCCTCGCCACCGCGCTGCTGCGAGCTGTGTAGAGGACACTACAACACAAAATCCCGCAATCCAATCGGTTCTACCACCACTCGTTCGCGAGACATGTAATTGTTTATAAGAAATTAGCATCTCCTTATCACTCACGTTTTTGTATTTAATCCATTCGCTATCCGCTAATAAGTGTTTGCAATGTTTTGCTTGTTGGTCCGACACATACGCTTGATGTTGAGCTCGAGGGTGCTATCGTAGGGCATACGTCGCGCATACATCGCAGCGAAACGGTAAAAACATTAACTTGTATCGCGAAAAAAACAGGACGTAGTGTTTGTTGATGGTAACGCGGGTTTATTGCTATATTAATTTCTGACTTTCGACAACTTGGTGAAGATTAGTACATTCTACCATTCTAACTATGGCGGTTTTTTAAGGATCGAAACTTTCCTTTTTATTTTCTACACACCAAGGAATCCACCCATTTCATTATTTTAGTAATTTTACCATTACCTAAAAACAAATACACTGGCAAATTTATTGACGCCAAAACAAGCTGTTTTATTGCGAACATGAATATACCGTATTATTTATTTGTATCTTCTATATTCAGTAGTTTGATTTTCATGACGAAATATTTATTGGGTAGCGAGGAAAGGGATTATAAAATGTTACTTTGCGAACGTAATTTCGTCGAAACTTTAGCGAGAGTGTATCACGCGGAAAAAGTGACTTTTCATGACACGACACGGATCTGCCTCGTCCGGGAACTTCCCGTCTCGTCATGGAAATATCCACTTTCCTGATTTGCAATGAAAATTATTTAAATTACTATTTTCCTACGATTAAAGTTAGCTATTCTACATACGGTGCAAAAAAGATTTTCGCACGGCGTCGCGACAGAGCGAAAACAGGAAGTTGCATAGGAAATGCGCGGAGAAGGTGAAGCATGAAGTAGTCGAATTTGACGCCTTAGCTTAGTGAGGGCTACGAAAAACGGAGTGCAGGTTGTAATATTTTGAAGAAAGATCTTTCGCAAACGCTTTAATATGTTTCGCAAACTGTTAATTAAAATAGAAAAAAATTCTGTTTCACACACTGAAATCAAGCGCGAGAAACCGTGTTACTCCTACAAGCCGAGTCCGGTTCGAGCCTTCAAGGCGACCGCTTCGCCTCCCAGCCACCTCTTGTGGCTTTCTGGTAGTGGTCAACCCTCAGCGATTAGTGCGATAACGCCCAGCGATAGTGCCGTGTTCGTGTGAGCGGAGTGAACACTGCCAAGTTTTCAAAAGTGTAATATTTTAGTTATAGAAAAGTTTAATAATCAAATTCCATTGGTGAATAGTCATAGATAGTTGCTCTACTACAGGGCACCTGATTCACAGCACAATGGACGCCACATATAACGAAAAGGGTAGTGAGTCGTTTAACGGCGAACAAGTGCAAAACAACCCAGTTCCTTGAACGTACGAAGACTTATCGCAAGTACAAAGTGCAAAAATTTGTGAATTAGAAAAACAAATAATATAATTTCAGCAAAAGTCACAACAATTCCAACTTGAACTACAGCAGGCCCAACATGTTGTATTGTATTCCCAACAATTACATGAAGGTAACTATTTAAATAAATCCGTTAATGTTCAACATGATAATTATACAATTCAAGGTAAGTGCAGTGGCTCGAAAAGGAAGCGAGGGTTATCAACAGATGCTGATGAACAAGGGGAATTAAGATATAACGTATCAGTAGGAAACAGGTTTGAATCTTTACCAGAGCTAATTTAAGAAGAGGAAAATGAAAATTCTAACTTTAATGCAGGTGAAAACTGAAGTTCTGACAATATCAAAAACACACCAATAAATGTCTTCAAAACCCAAGACATTATTTATAATTATTCTGCATTTGTTGTGGAAGTTAAAACCATAGTTGCTAATGATTTTTTAACCAAAATTACTAAAAACACATCTCAATATTATTTACTTAAATTGAAAATTTTTGAAAATATCGTCGTCTCTGTGATTTGAAAAACAAACAGAACAGAACAGAACTCATTTAGAAACCCAACGAAAAAACACCTTCCGTTCTATTGTATGTCTCTTATACCAATCTCTACCAGTCCCTTATACCAATGAAGAAATTAAAACATAACTGAGAAGTTAATCTTTCCTATTTAACACTGTCTACAGACTTTTTGAAAAAAAAGAAAAAAGCGAGCTATTAGAAATTTATTTAATTGAACTTGTAAGCAGAGATATAATGAAATTAAACAGATTATATAATAGTATCAAAGAAAGTATAGTATAAGTCATAATAAGAAACAATATAAATTTCCCAATTCAATGCAAAAACTGTGAGAGAATAAATCACATCCAGGCCAATGGTACATTAAAACCTAGATGTGTAAGATGTGTAGATAATCATTACTATAAAAATGTAACAAACAAAAAAAGTCAAACTCCCAAGTGTGTTAACTATCATAAAAATCGCACAGCAAATTATAGAGGTGTGTTTATTTTAAAACTAAAAGAACTAACTCTTATGATTTTTCAAAATTCTACTCACCAGAAATGACAATTCAATATATTTGTCAATCTAAATCAAATCTTGAAAACACAGGCTTGTCAAATATCCCCACGATCGTAATTAATACAAGAAACTTACCAAATTTACCGAATGTTCTATTAGAATCGCAAAATGTTCTGAGAAATAGATATTCAGTTCCAATAGCTCAGATAAATAATTACAATTCCATAATACCAATTATAACATCTCAAGTTATAAATACAAAAGTTCCACAAATACAAAAGTTAATACTGCAAACATAGCCAATAATAGTAAATAATGGACAACAATTCTAAAATTATATTGGTTAATTGGAATGCCAATTGATTATTCAGACAACTCTCAGAAATTAAGCATTTTCTTCATAATCGAAAGATTGGCAGAAACACATCATAACAATAATTTAAAGATTTGTATACTAGGATATAAAATTTAGAGAGAAGACAGACTCTCGACCCATAAAGGAGGGAAAGTTGCTATAATTATAAGTAGAAGGCTTATTCATACTAATATACCAGTACCAACTTCACAAGACCTAGAAATTGTCGCCGTACAAATATCTGTATTGGTAAAATAACAATAATTTCTGCCTATAAATCCCCAAATACACTACTTCCAATTAAAATTTTAAAAACAGTATTTACTGAAAAAAACAAACTACTTTTATTGGGTGATCTAAATACAAAAAGCAGAATATGGGGATGTAGAACTTCTACCGCTCCAGGAAAAGTTCTATTTGACATTTCCACAACAAGTTGTGTGAACTATCAACAATGTTGTACATCAACAGTGTTGGACAATTCAAACTCCTGTCCAACCCAGCCATTATCCTTATAATGCAAATTTAAATCCAGACATACTCGACATAATACTTTCTCAGAATATAAACATACCAATATTTCAATACCAAATTTTAGCTTTAAAATCCGATTATGATCAAATTTTTATAACTTTTCATACTTCTCCAGCCTTCTACTCTCTCAATTCCCTTATTTGTGGGCCAATTAAAGGATCATAAATTTAGATTCGTATCCAGATAATCTATATACATCTGAGGACATTGACCTAGCAGTTACAAATTATCAAAATAACTTATGTATAGCTATTCAACATTCTACTTCTAAACATTATCACCTAAAATATTAACAAATCCGATACTGAAAAGTCTATTGAACTTAATTATTTGTAAATATAGAATAAATAGAATATGGCAAATAACTCGAAATCTATCAATTAAATCTACTCTGAACATTTTAACAAGAAAAGTTAAAAATAAATATCAAATTCATAGACCTATACAATTTAATATTTTTACAAATAAATTGCAACCGTACTCTTCTTCACTTTGGTCCGCTATAAGAATAGTAACTAATGATTAGCAACAAATTTTATCATTAAAATTACAAAATACAGTAGCTATTGCTGATGAAGAAAAAGCAGAAGCCTTAGCAAAACACTTTGAAACGACTTTCTTTCTCTTTAAATTCTTCATTTTCTAGTTATATTTCTCGAGAATTAAAGACACCTTTTTATGCAGTACCAGAAGTAATTAAATTTATTTCATCATCAGAAATTAAGTTTATAATGAAACGTGAAAATAAAAAATCTCCCTGAATTGATAAGATCTCTAATATATTTAAAAAAATCGGTCCTCTCTTACACATGCCTGTCAAATATGGAGAGGCAAATACAGCTCCTACCAATTTAAAAAAAAAAAAAACAAGTCATTCAAAATAAACTTCTTAACATTAAATGCTCCCTGTTTCATTTTTAATGAACAGATGCATCAAGAACTATCTGTTGTACCATTAAAAACTTTGATAACTAAGTTAGCATTAAAATTATATTCTAACTTACCCTTATGTCCTGCACCTACGACATTTTCACTCGGCAAATCAGCCTAGCCAAAACCAAAAATTAAAACCCGTCATGGTAAAAACTTGTTACATCCTCCATAATTTACTAATAATAATTGCAAATTGTATACGTAATTATTCAAATTATGAACATATATCAACTCAAATTATCAAATTTATATAAAAAAAGAGATTGTATGTATATTAGGGGGCCCTGAAAGGTCATGTCCGAAATGGTCATGTTAATTATACAACGTAAAAAAATATAATTTCAATATGAATAAACTCTGTATGAAAAACAATTATTTAAATATGAAAACCTTTGAATGACTATATAAGTCTAACAAGGATTAATAAATTTAAAAAAAAACTTTCAAACAATTAAAATCGCTTTTGTATATGAAGTGGGTAAAACGATATCTGCACGAACGAGATTAAGACTTCTGTTCAAATGGATAGGTCAAGACAAAAAACAGCATGAAATGAACCCTTCGCTCACTAAATAAAAACATTTTTTTCTGCCATCGTGTAACTATGATTGTAATAAGGAACGTTATTTGTTTTATCTCTACACTTCGTGATAAAGAAAAGGAAATCATCATTTGGCGTCTTAACCGACGAAAACGTCTTTTTCTCACGGTGACGTCACTTTTGAGATTTCTTGAAAAACTTCATGAACGTGTTGTGGTATGTAAAATTCCCCGTTTTTGTGTTCGTAGAAAAATACCTATTGCATAGTAAACGTACAGTGTAAAAGTGAAAAGACTCTCCTTAACTCAGATCCTAGCTCACGGCCCGTCCTCACGGCCCGTCCTCACGGTCCGTCCTCACGGTCCGTCTTAACCGACCAACTTGATGGGACTCGAATTCAAGGGCACCTCTGTTAGAAGTACAGCAGTTACATCATTTGATGACCTATCTTTCCCGGTAAAATTATTCTTTTTAAAAAACTGTACATGACCTTATTTAAAGATTACTTTTAGAACAGATTTCATTAAGGGAAAAATGTTCATCGTCAATTTTGTATTTTTGCAACTTTTAATAATACTGAGTTCACAGGAAATGGGATCTACTTAATTTTTAAGCTGCTTTTGCTATATATTTTGGCCGAGTTTTTATGCAGGGGACAAAGGGCTGGTTACCCTTTGCGTCCCAATGGAATGTATATTCTACCATACACTAAACACCAACACACTTCCTCTAGTCGAGGCTCAGCAGAATGCGATGTCCTCCGCGACAACACGTGCATAAGAAACAAGGGACCAACAACAGTGCCCAAGGCGGGACTCGAACCCGCGACCCTGCGGACCTAAGCGCTGAGACGATAAACGCTCTTAGCCACCACAGCCATCCAGGTCGACTGAAATAATTTAAAACGATTAATTAATATTTAATGAGTTGACATTTTACCCTTCCGTTTCGCTTAATTTTCCCAAGATTTTGATGACTTCTTGAGAGCGGTCAAGAGGACGCACATCGACCGACGTATTAAAATTTCGGCCTAATTGTCACATGAATAACTACTGTGTTTAGGCACGAACGAACATAACCTCGGCGTGACGACGCCCGCATGTGCGGATGGGGGCGAGCGCGGTGGGCGTGGCCAGTGGGTCACCGCGCGACCGCCGGCGCATCGCAGCGTGCGTGGGAAGCGGGCCACTGGGCGACGCGTCGCGGCAGGGAAGGGCGAGAGGGGGCGATTGCGCACATAAATATCCGTCCGCGGGCGCCGCCGGCCTCGCCCGCGCCCATACCCGCCCGCACGCCCGATTCTGCCCTCGCTCTCCCGCACCCGCCCACGCCCACACATGCTTGTTCACAAACGCCGCCTGCCTGCCCCCGACCATGTGCTTGGCTTTACACTCCCCTACACCGCCTATGCCATCACCGTTGCAATCGCAATTGCCCCCGCTCTCACCGGCTCTCTCGATTTTTCTCTCCTACTCGCTCATCCCGCAGTCCCCGTCGTCGCACTCATAATTGTCCTCGCACTCACTTTCGCCCTCGCTCTCGCACTTAACCCATCCCGTTCACGATCTCCTTCCCGCCCTCGATCCTTGACTCGCTCAAGCACCCAAGCACTCCCCCACATTATCACATTCGCCGCCGCACTTGCCGCGCAGTTGCCCCTCGCTTACCCCGGCACTTGCCCCGGCACTTGCCCCGGCACTTGCCCCGGCACTTGCCCCGGCACTTGCCCCGGCACTTGTCCCGGCACTTGCCCTGGCACTTGCCCCGGCACTTGCCCCGGCACTTGCCCCGGCACTTGCCTCGGCACTTGCCCTGGCACTTGTCCCGGCACTTGCCCCGGCACTTGCCTCGGCACTTGGCCCCGCACTTGCCCTGGCACTTGCCCTCGCACTTGCCCCCGCACTTGCCCACGCACTCGCTTCTGCCCTCGCCTGTGCACTGTCTCCCAGCACACGCAATCACCACAGTTCCCGCCCTTGTCCACGCGCGCGGACGCCGATGTCTGGCGAATGCTCGCGCCAGAGCGTTATTTTGCACGCTCCACACACTGCCCCGCCTGCCAGGGCCGGATTTATGCATGTACTGACAGTTCTGCAGCACAGGGCACTCCACCAAAAAGGGGCCTCCACCAAATAAAAAATTTTAAAAAATTTATTTTGGTCTATTTTTCTGCAAAAACTTTTTAATTTCATTGTTATGTAGTAATTTGTATTTTTTTAAATTTAGATTTCATGATGCATTTTTAGTCTCAAGAATATCTACTCATTTAGTATGTATTCAAAGTTATTTATGATTTATTCAAAGAATTCATTAACCAATTCATACAAGATGAGGAATCTAAAAGCGCCTTAAGTCGGGAACATTTTATGTATAACTTAATAATTAAGAAGGGAATACAAGACGCGTTTCCGAATGTAGAAATTATTTTAAGAATTTATCTTGTGTTAATGATAACAAATTGTACAACGGAAAGATCATTGTCAAAATTAAAACTTCTAAAAAATAGATTGAGAACTAGTATGACAGAAGAACGACTTAATTATCTTTCTATTTTGAACATCAATTTTGATATTCTAAAAGAATTATCTTTCGACGATGTAAATGAAGAGTTTGCTTACAGAAAAGCAAGAAAAGTTCCTGCAGTTTAGTTATTATAATTAAGTTGTAATGTGTTGTAAATATTCGGTTTATAAATAAAATATTGTACGCAAAAATTATTTGCAAAAAAATTTTTTTAAATTAAACATATTTGACACATAGATTTTATTTTGTCAGCCGCCAACTGCATATAATATATTTGGTGGAGCCCCATATAATATATATGGGGTTCCACCAAAAATCAGCACATGGGCACCCACCAAGTTAAATCCGGCCCTGCCGCCCGCGTCGCTGCTGACCGTCTACCAACTCAGGCGCCCCGAGGTACCGTCTGCTAAAAGAGCTCACGCTGCGTATGATGTCCCGTGGGCAGGATCAGATTCTCGTAAGCTCTCGTCTACTCCCCCGGAAGTTGCGTGCTGTTTCGCGGTATTATTAGTCTTGGCAGTTGTAAGTAGTAGTGAGGTAGAGGTATCCCCAATGAATTCCATCTATAGTTAATAATAATTATCATTTTTCAAGTTTTTAATACCGCTTCCAGCAAATGAACCCGCAAAAAAATCTTCGTATAAAACGTTCCTTCTGCAATTCGTAATTCGCAGATGTCAATACTAAACTAGTGGTGACAAAATCGCACATTTCCTCGAATTATTTCTAACATTTGAAATTTTTGAAAGTGCAGAGGACTCAGGAAAACACGATTTATATAAACACATTTGCTACATTTGAGAAATAATTAAGGAAAAAATGTATATCCATGTTTGAGAATTTTGTTTATTTGCCTTCTTTTCAAGCAAAAATTACAGGATTTCTACACATGATTTCAAAAAATTCTCCCTGACTCTGTTTAAAGATAAAAAACGTGCTTTTCGAGCGGCAGGAGACGTAGAGGACGCGTTCCCTTCCAGTTTATCATCTCCTCTGAACCGAGCCCAACCCCGTGACCCTACCTCTCGTGTTGGTGGACGGCTGCGGGTGCGGGTGCGGGTGCGGGTGCTTTCGCCAACCTTCAACGAGACGACTCCTTGTTTTACTTCAGTACAAAAATGTAGCTTCACTATGTGCAAATATCGTTAAAGCTCTCTGTTTGTTGTGGTAGTAGTAGAGCCGGTAGTATGAGTTTCTATTTTGTTACAAATACTAAGACCTCAAATCTGTAGTTCGTTTACTGATGCAAATAAGTTTTTAAGCGAAAATGTTTCTTTTCAAATGTAATTAACCTTGCTTTGTTGGTACTTTTATTGATCAGTCAACTGTATATGGGGAAATGATGGGGTAGTATGATTCCAGAGCTCAAGAAAACGTGCGCAGTTTGTACTGCTCCTCCATAGGTCGCTTGGGGGCATTGGAAAGCTTATTCACATTATTTATTTTATTTTATTTTTTATTTTGAGGGATGAAATGTATTCAAATACAGTCATAAAATTCGGGATAGTATTCAACAGGTTTATAATATCATTTAACATGAGAGATATGTCTTATTTCTTATCTTTAGCTGGAATTCAGTGCGCACCAGGAGAAGAGGACGGCCTAAAAACAGATGAAAAGATGATGTTATCAAAGTCACCAGGAAAATGAAGATTTAAAATTAGATTGAGCTCTCGAAGAGTAGAAAAAATGGAAAAGGGTAGTTGAGTAGGCCCAGACGTCCCATTTGAATGTCGTAGAGCATTAGATGATGAATATATGTCGTATTTGAACACAGTAATCGGCAACATGATGAATAAGAATCTTAAGAATATATTGATAGAAAAAACAAACTAGAAAACAAACTAAAAGGGAGATACCTCACTTTGGAGATAAGCTTTTCAAATTAACTTGAACAACATCCATTATCATACTGAACGTATGACTGCACTTCGTTAAACATCAAAATGGAAATTTTACGGCGGGAGTAGGTGTTTATGGCCGATCCGGTGACCGAGATCGCTAAGGCAGTAATGCCGTAGCGATCTCTGACCGAAGGATCGCGTGTTCGAGTCCCGCCTCGGGCATGGTTGTATTGTGTTCGTCCTTTCACCCCCTATCATCATCATATCGTGTCATCCTCACAGTTATCATACCGTTACAAGCAATAGTGGTCGCTAATGACCTAGAAGTTGATGCGGCCTTAAATAATAAAAAAAGGTGATTATGGTGATGTTTGAGATGTCAATCAGAATTTGAGAGTGCTTTGAATGTTGTTATAGTTACATGCGGTTATAGTTGAGTATCGAGGAAAGGTGATTGAATTTGCAAAGGAAATTCTTACAACTTCATTAACCTCACACTATCGATCTTAGATTCGTTTGATCTTGTAGACCCCACGTTATAAATTTATTTTCCATATTGGCATACATTCTTACTCTTCACTATAACTGTAATATAGTGTATTGTTTTTTTAAGTACTAATTAAGTGTCGTCTCTTGATTTTTTCTGTGTCGCATTATTATTTATTGAATGATATTCTGCACCTCACCAAAATAATCCAACTCATCAGAAACGTCTACACATTTTTGTGTGAAAGAGGGCCTTGCCCACGTTCCGTGAAAGTTTCGGGTCATTTGAGTCTACTACTTGTAAGGCGGTTGTCCGTTATAGAAATCTCCACTGTCGTCGGTAATTCAGCGTCGATTTTCCGCCGCGTGAGTTGCATGTGGCCAGGAGCCGCTGCCGCTTTCGAGACAATGGCAGCGAGGCGGCAGTAAGAGTTACACAACGTCACGGGAATATCACCCCGCCGCGCTTCTCCGTGCCTCAGGCAGGCGCGGGCTCTTCCCAACCGACTGCACAGTCCTCCTTAATGACTGTTCCGAGACGGTGAGCGCCTTGCGTGTGTGTGGCGCAGGCTTCTCTGCAATCACCCTCGATGCGGAATGCATCGGGCCGTGGGCGGAATCGTGATTGTTGGTGTGCGCGAGCGCTTGCTCGCAATTCGCTCTTGTGCATGAGTAGCGCTTTTATTCTTTTTTTGTTACTTTGACACGTAGACAACTTCCTTCATTACTTCTCTACTCTACACTGCACGACACCTCACTTCACAATATATCACTTATGCTTCGCTCGATATAACCCAATATTCCTACTTAAGTCCCTCATTTACTTACTAATAACCTATATTAATTTCCTTAACTGTGAACGCTTCGAGGAAAGGGTTTAAAGTTTTTTGCAGGCAATTTATTCCATTCTGTTATTGTTCGATTTGTGAAAGAAAATTTCCCGACATCCGTCCTCTGCGCTCTTAAATTTATTTTTTGCCTGTGATCCGCCCTACTGATGTATGTAGGAATACTTAACCGACGATTATTTTCTTTCCACGCTTGATTACCACTATAAGCTTTACGCATAGCGCAGAGTCTAGTTCCTTTTTTTGTTATTTAAGGTCGCATCAACTACTAGGTCATTAGCGACCACTATTGCGTGTAACGGAATGGCAACTATGAGGATGCACGATATGTTGATGACAGGGGTGTGAAAGGACGAACACAATGCGACCGTGCCCGAGGCGGGACTCGAACCCGCGATCCTTCGGTCCGAGATCGCTACGGCACTACTGCCTTGAGTAGCGCTTGTTTGCGTTCTTCCTCTTAAAAACAGTGCATCATGGCTTTGAGACTTCTTCTGAAGGCTGTAAGATATTTTAGATTTGAATCCAATAATGTATGATACTTCAGAAAAATAATTAATATTCCGTTAATAAAAGTAGACGATCCATTTCAGGTTTGACTGAGTTGAGGCACACGAAAATGTTGTCACCTTAACCTCAATCAATTGCACATCGGTCATTCTGAATGTATAATGTACTTGTTTATTCAAATGGAAGATTGTAATAAAACAGTTTTACTTTGTTTACAATTAATTTGTTTTTACGAAACTAATTTGAAAAATCTAATATGGTGAGTATGGTTTCTTTTTATAAAAGTAATATTCTTATCATCGGGATAGAGAACTGTTCTTCCGTTTCGAGTCGATGGAAGCTTATCCTTTATCTATAGAAGAAAGGGGATAGAGCTTAAAATCGGTGTCTGCAGAATCCCATGTTCAATTGAAAATTTATCGGAAAAATACGTACATAAAATCTCTGTATTCAAGTATGGTATTTCTACGGTCGGAGATCGTAGTTAGGAGATTTCAAATACATCCAATCTAGAGCAATACCACCAAGGTAATTGTAAAAAAAATATTGTGATCAATGACGTCAAATGTTTTTAAAAGATCTAAACATATTTCAACAGGTGCTTCTTTTTGGTTCATTGATGAAGCGAGATCTTTAAGAAACGAAATAATGGATGTTTCCGAACTTTTTGTTCTCTAAACCCGTATTGACAAACTGAAAACAGTTCGTATTTCCTAAAATCAGGAGAGAAAGGATAATGAAATAGGTTTCATACTCGAATTCTTCACAAAAAGTTCATAATTTTATGTTTTCAAGTAATAATTTTTCATTTGCTGAAGCCACAAACTATTTTTCTATTTATTATTTATTTATTATTGTATATGAATAAAGGTATGTGATTACAGCTGAACAAAAAAATAAAAAATAGTTTGAAATAATATACCGTTTTATTACATCAAAAGAGGTGTACGTGTCCAACAAATATATGAGTAATATTTTATTATCGCTCCGATAGGAAATTACGCTTTTTCTTAAAAAACACATTGCTGCTATTACAACGTTATGATAACATTATGATACAACAATATGATAATAAAAGATGTTCTTAAACAATGAATCAAATATAAAATTGAACAGGGACCTGAGGGAACTTAATGACAATTATTGTTTCAGCAAATACCATGGCAAAATAGGCAATCCAAGCAATTTCCGATGTATGAGCTACGGGGCGTCCTCCAGCATCAATATAATTTGTGGCTACAAAATAACTTCCAGTGTCTGCTAATTCCAAACGTTTTTAAAGTTTATGTTTATTTTAATTGACGTGAAAAAAATTGAGTACAAGGTGTTATATGGGACGTTCTATGGGAAGGAATGCAAAATTTTTTAAAAAAAGTATTAAAACTTCGCCATTTAAATATAAAGGGCACAGGAATTCAAGCTCTGCTTATCATTTTATATCCTTCCATATCTGCAATTTTTCTCGGGCCAATCCGGGTAGCCGAAATCGCTTAGGCAGTAGTGCTCGGATCCAAGGATCGCGGATTCGAAACCCGCCTCGACCATGGATGTATTTGTGATAGTCTTTTCACCCCTCACCATCATCATCCTATCACTTCATTGAAGAAGAATTAATATTTCCTTGCTAAAGCAGGAGGCCCTTGGCTAATAAAACAAAAATTCTCGGAGCTTCGCGCGCGTGCAATGCCTGAGGGCTGACCACTGTGCGATTCTTGTGGCGCGATTCGCGAAGGCGGCGCGCGGAGCGACTATTACGTCGTTGCATGTAGCGCTGCGGTCGCCGGAGCCTCCCAGAAACCGGTACCCGCAGGCGCAAGGTGGCTCCCTGCCCACCCATCCCTTCCCCCACCGCATCCCCCTCGCGCGGCAAGATTAAGAAGGGCGGGCGCACTGCGTCGCTCTGCGCAGGTTCATTCAGCGGCCACGCGGCGCGCCACGTGCAGCGCCGAGGTCACGGATGGGCCTTCGACCTGGGACGCGTGGCCTTGGAGCGTGGGACAGGGTTACCCTTATCCGCTGCCTCCTCGTCTGCGTGCTACTGCGAGAGATGGCTCAGGGCATCAGCTTATGTCACTGCAGTCCCTCTGACCGGGAGGTCCTACCGACGATGGCAGAATTTTCTACACTAGCTAGCGAATTCTTGTGGCTTGTGAACGGTAGTTTTCCGTGGTTTCTCCGATCAATACCAGGTGGATGCCGGTTCAGTACATTAACAAACGGGCCACGGACCGCCCGAGATCTTTCCTACTTCTTCCTTGTGCTATCCTCACACCTTACACACACTCACACTAACATGAACTAGACTACCACGCATGCCGGGAGACCAGTCGGGAGCTTTGACCTTCTCCCGGATGAGGCAGTGGTTAAAAAAAATCCCGCTAGCCGACGGTAGGTCGGCGCCGTCTCTCCATATAGGGGGGGGGGGCACCGCTACCTCCCGAGTAATATCATGCACTACACATTTGGGGTTAATGACATTAACAGACCGGAACAACTAACAATCAATCTGCGTCCACTCTTACTTTCGGTTTTTGCTCTTTTTCTTCCTTCTCCTTCTGCACGGTCTTCTATTTCTCTTCTAGATGCCTTTTTCCTATTCTCTTCTTCCTGTTCCAGCTCTTCCGTTTCATTCTGCATCACTTCATCTCCTCCTTCTCCTATTCTTATATTAACATCTTAATCTCAAAATCTTCCATCTCATCTCCCGTACCATTTCGCTCTTCCTTCCCCTCTCCGCCCTCTTTTCTTCCTCTTCACTTCCTCATTTGTCTTCTCTAGTTTGAGGACCAAATTCGGAAGAATTTTAAAAGCTAAAACAATAATTTATGTAATATCTGCTTCTAGGGTAAATTTTCCTTGCACCGAAAAAATTGCTGTGCTGCTAGTATTCAGCATTTATGCGCAGCAATTTTTTTCGCATTTATTTTAAATTTCGTACCTGTTAAAAAATGCTGGAGATACTTGAATAAAATCAATTACAGATTTTTAGGTAGTGTGTTTTAATTTATCGTTTTTTTAAAATCTAGTATGTTAAATGATCATTACTTATAATCTCAGAATAAAGAGCAAATATTTCGGATACCCTCACAATTTTTACGTGAATGTTCTTCACGGTATTTGAAAAAAGCATAAAACATAGTGTGACAAAATAAGAAGTTACAGCCGCATATTACGTGGATATATCTTGAAGGAATGGAAATAAATGAATTAATATTTTACTCAAGATTACTTTTAATAAAAAAAAATCGATAATTTCACTTACGATCTAAGACACTCACACATCATTTACGCAGTGAATGGATACCTTTTTCACAATAAAGTACAAATCACTTTTGTTAAAACCTTATCAAATTTGAAATTCACTCAAAAGTGAAAAACACATTTCTACGTAGAAATGGTAAAAATTGCTCAGCGTTTGTTGTCTCAAATTCTGTGTTCTGCGACCGAAGAGGACAGGTTTCAAGGGCGAAAAGGCGACGATCAGCGCAGAGGTGGCGACCCCCCCCCCCCCCCCCGAGGCGCGCTGGCCGCAAGAGGGACCCGCCGCGCGCAAAAAGCAGAAAGGCAAGGTCGCGGCGCGGCGGGCAGAGCGCGGCCTTCCACTCGCCAAGATCACGGCCACTCCAGAAAAACAAGAGCTGTTCCGCGGCTCCCGGGAAAAATCGTAGCGATTTTAACTACGATGTTTAATGCATTAGTTAACATGCGTACGATATCGTTTGAAAATACTAAATAAGCCGGAAACAAGTAATTATTGCAGCATCTTAGTTAGTGACCCAGATCTCGTTTAGGGTTTTAACGCAGTTTACCTGGATAATTGAGCGACTGCTTACATGGCCACTTATTTTGTTTCTGGACGTAAATGTACTTTTACTATGCGCACATTTTTTGTAGTTTATTAAACCTTATTCGACTTATTTAGTCTTTCAAGGGTTTTCATATATACATAATTGTTTTCAATACAGAGTTTATACATATGGAAATTACATTTTTTACATTGCAAAATTAAAATGAACATTTCGGATGTTACTCATTTAAAGACCTCTAACATACATACAATAATTTTTCAATTTTTTGTATACATTTAATAATTTGAATTAATACATGTTAATATTTTCAATAAAATTTTAAAACTTTCACTTCTCAGGAATCAAAGTGTAGCTTCAAAATTACTTTTAGGAAAAGCTTACAAAATTGATGCAATTCATTCCAGAAGAACACAGAAGCTTTAATGAAGAGTTCAAATTTTGACCAACTACTGAGACAACAGAAGAAAACATAGATAAGATTAAATGTTATTTTACTTCATCTGATTATGAAAAAAGTTACTCTATTGATAATAAATACACTGAAAATTAAAGTTATTGTTGACTTGAAATTTTTATCTTGCAATAACTACATGAGTCCATAAAATTCAAAATTATGTAGTAGAACACAGATAAAAGAAATGTTTATAATGTTTTGGGCATACATTGTGTTTTACAAGTGCTTTGTATTTTACTTATTGGGGACATTCCAGTGCTAATGTTTTAAACGGTAAATAGTTTTTACCTTTTCCTGTCAAATTAACTTTCTTAGGACTAATGTTGTTAATTCCTCTACCGATTTATTTTTAGGTGTATGACTGTCTGCAAACAACAGAATCGCCCTATACGGTACACAAGATCTTCACTAAAATTGATATTCCCGAACCAATGTTGATATCGCTGACCCTCGAATTTACAATGTATCATTTAATTTGTGGGAGTACTTAACACGAAACTTTTACAATATTTTTTTTATTTTCTAACAAATGTTTCTCCTTCTTCTGGAATTCAGGAATAACCTAAATAACATTATAAAAGTGACGCAAGTCCAATTTTCTGTAATTCAGTTCAATTTTCTTTGAATTTTTGAAAATTCAAAAAGTTGTACGTCTTTTGACATGAGAGCACTATTGACGTTAAAGATTCTTCTAAATGAAATCCATTTTACGAAACTTATGAGAAATTTTCGAGTAATTTAGTATTATAGCGGTATTTTTATAAGAAAAGTACGTCAACAAGATTTTTTCAAACGGCTCAATTTTTTCTTATTTTTTAACCAAATATGGCATTTTTTGTTTCATAATATGACATATTTTCAATTTTTATTGTAAAGGGTGCAATTTCCGTAATTAAAAAATCCACATTGTGGTGCATGGGGAACGTTGTTTAAACGCCATCGGCCCGATGATTTAGTGCATGATTTTGTTACTTGCGTAAGACAAGTGTGTGAATTCGAATCCATGCGCAAAAAAAATATTTTAGTTTCCGTTTCTTCTCCCTTCTACTGATTTTTCCTCTTTATTAATTTTCATTTGCTCGTGTCTATAAACATGTATCACAATATAACAAGTTTAGAAACATACAGTAATAAAGGTATTTATCACTTTGTACTTCGTAATTGTTTCATAAAACGAACCTGCGCTTTGCTGGTTGCGCAGTTGGAAGGAACAAGTCGTGAATCCAATAAGGAAGTATTATTTTAAACATCACTTTATGAAAGGTAGTAACGTTTTTCTGGGTGCTGTAAACGTGTATTTTACGTTAGAAATTTCGTCTAATAGTATATTGCCTCTTGAACGTTGATCATTAAACTCTGTTACTCAATTTCATGGACTTATTTATTACATATAGACTACCCAAGAACATTAATAGAACAGTTGTACATGGTCTGCGAATTTATAGTGATCATCCGCACAACATTTTTAATACTTCTCTTCCCTCTGAAGTCCATCACTTCCTGTTTTCTTTCGCGCATGACTGTTGGACAGTGGCAGCTCCTTGGGATAGGTAACATAGGCACCATCCACCCTGATGAATATGTATTAGATTACTACATTTAATGCATATAAAAAATTAAATGACTTGCAATTTTAATGTGGGATAAGTATTATTCATCTGGAAATGTATTTCATTATCGTGGCACGAGCGGCATTTCTATTTCAAGCATTGTGTAGTAGCTCGTGTGCCATGCGATCTGTCTCGTCTCTTCCCGCAGAGACCGCTTGCCCCTCGCAGGGTAGGCACGCCCAAACGCTGCCTCACATCGTGCCGTACCCTGAAAAAGGCACTGTGGCGTGCTTAGAATAGTAGTATAATGTGTCTATACTTGACGCATGCGCGTTATGCGTGAGCGAAATTGCTTGTTTCTTTCCCCCACGGAAGACTCGCTTTCCACTCACATGAAAGCCGCATAGCGCGTTTATTTCCTGTCTTGTTGACGAGTTAATAAGCAGACAATGTGATTATTATTAGGGGAGTATTTATTTTTTCGTTTTAAATTATTGTGCTGCCTATTATTGGTATTACTTTTAAAAAATTTAAATCTGATTTTACGTATAACATGAGAGATACAGTAAATGAACTGCTCCATATACCGTTTTCTCGTCTTAACAATGTAGGAAAGAGACAAAGGGTGTAGCTGGGTAAGACGATGAATAGTGGCCCCACACTAAATCTATATAAGCGATGCGTATTGAAATAAATACAAAATGACGTAGTCGCAAAAACATTTTTTTTTCTAGGTTAATCTGAAGCAGAGATACAACGCGAAACGTGTTTTCGGTGATTAGTTTTTTTTCTTGACTTCTATTGCACATATCAGGCTGAAAAAATAACACATAGTTGCACTTAAAGATATTTTGGTCAACCAATTTCGATGTCAAATTCAAATAAAAAAATAAATGAAATTTTTGAAATTGATTTTCGACATAATGTTAGACCACTGTCTCAGTTTTCCCCCCTGTGTCGTATAACGTACTATAACATATTTTTTTCAGATTTGTAAAGAATGTAAACGATAGTGAAAAGCAATTAAAATCAATTTTATCAGTTTAAATATTTCTGAAATTCCCTTTGAAACAACTGTTGTCAATAAATTGTACATAAATACAAAAAAATGTATTGACGATGGGCATGTCCCCATGCCTCTTCCCGCGATTTGCCGCTGTTCAGTAATCTGTTTCACCTAACCTGAACGATTTAATATAACAACCGTCTTGCTTTTGTCCGGTCCTCGTCTCTTCCGCCATTCTATCGAATAAAAGAACGTTTTACTACCAGACGGCCTGCAGCCATTCTCTACATATGACCCAACAAGCGAAGTGTTGATACCCTTCTTATCTGGGGTTGTTGCTTACCACATAATTCCTTTAGTTCTGCGTTGTGCGCGACCATTTACATGCAATAGATTATTTATCTATTATTTATTTATTTATTTATTTATTTATTTATTTATTTATTTATTTATTTATTTATTTATTTATTTATTTATTTATTTATTTATTTATTTATTTATTTATTTATTTATTTATTTATTTATTTAAATGTTGTTTTGTACAATGGTATTTCAGAATGAAAAATTAAGCTTTAGGGACCGTGGACAATGGTTTGTCTGTGAGAAATGACACCGATTTTTTTACTAAACAAAAAATTACACAAACACAAAAAAATTGTGTTCGTATTTGGGGATCAGACCATGTTTTCTGTATGTTTGTAAGGGTCGCTAATTCTGAATACGGTGTCCATTGTACTCCTTTACTTCAGGTTTTTGACATGACCTAAAAAAATATAAAAAATGAAAGATATTTCTAACAAAGTGATCAGACCATATTACCTATATGTTTGGGGGTCGCTGGAACGGAATATGAAGTACATTTAACTTCATCACATCAGTATTTTCACATAATTTCAAAAAAGTAAAAAAAATCTGTACCTGCTTGGAGAGAAGGCAGTGATGTGGCGTCTACGATATAGGCAATCTGCCATACAACAACGTGATGTGTTTTGTCATGTCAGGGGCCAGTGCCAACTTCTCTATCAATTATAATTGATCTGAATTCACAAATATGATGTGATGAAGTTAAATGGACTTCATGTTCGGTTTCTGCAACCCCACAACATATAGTTTACATGGTCTGGCCCTGGTAATGCTGTGAAGGTTCTCGCGTTGTCAACTGTACACATATTGCAAACTGCTATGAATACATAGCGTCATTTAATTATAGATAATACGTGTACATTGTGTGCTTTATGCTACCGAGATGTAGAATACTACGCGCTTTTACCGCCTCGCCTTCTAGGGCGACACATTACAACTCACTGGCACAAAAAGGCAATGTTTGCTACTACGCGAATTCCCCTTTATTGCCGCAGCAGAAAGGGTTGACTTTGAACACGGCGAAGCGGCGTAGCATTGGTCGAAGTTTGGGGCGGCCGGATTAGCATCATTGCGGGGGCGGCGCCGCGGAGGGCCAGGTCGTTTCCTCGGGCCGCCCGGGGCGAGCCCCCGAGAGCGCGGCCCGGCGGCCGAGCGGCGAAGTGGCCAAGTGGCGAGCTCGCAATCCCCATCGGCCCCGCGAAACACCGGCCGCCCTCGTTCCGGGGGCTCTTAGCCTCGTTTCCGCCTTCGCCCTCCGACCCTCTAAGCCAGTCGGCGCTACCCCGCCCGCCCCGGCCCGGCCCCGCCCCGGCCCGCCCCCTACGCTCAACTGCGTCTCCCGTGGCTCGTCCCGCCCGCCCTACCCCGCCCCGCCCCGCCCCACCCCGCCACGCCCCCTACGCTCAACCACGTCTCCCCTGGCTCGTCCCGCCACGTCCCACCCCGCCCCACCCCGCCCCGCCCCACCCCGCCCCGCCCCAACCCGCCCCGCCCCAACCCGCCCCGCCCCGCCCCGCCCCCTGCGCTCAACCACGTCTCCCCTGGCTCGTCCCGCCTCGTCCCCCCCGCCCCCCTACCCGACCAGCCCCGTCCCCTACGTTCAACCGCGTCTCCCCTGGTTCGTCCCGCGCCACGGCCTTAGCTCCGCCTTGACCGGCCTCGCTCCGCTACACCACATATCTCCCAGCCTTGCACTGCCGCGCCTCTCTCCGCCTCGTCTCGCTTGGCCTCTCCCCACCACGCTCCGCGACACCCCGCCTCGATCCCCTCTCCTCGCTTCGCCCCACTTCGCACCGACCCGCCCTGCCTCGCCCACCTCGCTCCGCCTCACCTATCTTACCACACCCCGCGTCACCCGTTCCTTGCGCGGCCTCGCTCCACTCTGCCCCGCCACACCACGCCTCGTCCCGTCTCGCATAGCCTCGTCCCGCATCGTCTCCGGTCTTGGCTCCCCTCTAACATGTCTCATCTCGACACGCCCCGTATCCCGCCTCGTTTCCGCCCTGCCTCGCGCCACCCCTGACCTGGCCCAATTACTCCCTTCCTTCTTCGCGGGCGTATCCCCGCATTCACCTGCCCACACGCGTCACCCTGCGCCCGACACAACAGTTAACAGCTTTTATTTTTTACTGATACCTTATAGCCTGTTATTGCCCTCGTTACGGAGTTCGATATGCTCTCCATAACTTACGTGGATCGAGAGGATTGTGGTTACGAGGGAAATATGAAAGCAGTTGAAAGATGCTACATGTTTCCTTACGGATGGAGGTAGGGGTGGGAATTATGAGAGAATTATGGGAGGGAAATATGAAAAGACAAACAGAGTCAAGTTAGAATCTAGTTAATTAGGAAGTAAGTAACTCCGAATAAATAAAATTAAGTAACAAATAAAATCATATATGTACCACGGCTGTTAATTGGTTCTAGTGACCTGTTGACCTAATGACCGAGCGTTTTGTCACCGCTCGGTCATTAGAACCATTATAACGCCCATGGTACCAAAATAATTATTGGCTACCACCCTGCATACGACGCATCTCGTCTCAGCATCTTCCTCACAAGGACCTACATTCCTGCAACCAACCTCCATCACTGATCCTCCGGTACCAACCTCTCGACTCGGAAACGCCTTCTTTCCTGCACCGGCATCCCTGGGCCGGCTGTCGCGCGCCTGGCCCACCTTTTCCACCTTTTCATTCTCATTTCGCCCCCTCCCATACTCTCGTTGGTTATATCTTCGCACGTCAATAATTTCGGCCACGTCGCGCCGGTGCTCTCACTACCCGTGCGCAATCTTCGTCGCATCGCTCATTCCTGTATTACACGTCTTCCGTCCGCCAGCGCACCAACGTCCACCGTGCCGGTCCTTGCAGTTTTGCGAACTCTTCTCGCTCTGCAGTCACTTCCCTCCGCTCTTCCCCCTCTGCTGTTTTCTTCGACGCGCCCGCGGGCGGCGACGGCCGCACCCCCACCGCCCCCGCCAACGACGACGTTCTCTCGCAACAACGAGAAAACGCCCTGTTTACGGAAGTGGCACACAGCCGTTTCCGTCCCTCGCTACTTCTCCCCTCCCCTCCTTCCCCCTCCCCTCCAGTCTTCCCTGTCTTGCCACCCGCGCCCGTCCCGCTTTTCGGGAAGTTGCACACCGCCGCCTCGCCTTTGCTGCTGTTGCTGCCGCCGCCGCGCACCCGGCGAATTCTCGTGATGCATTCAACGTGGAAGATACGTAACGCGGGCTCGCCGCCGCTGCCGCCGCCGCCACTGCCGCCGCCTCCAGTCCGCAGAAACTTTCAAAGCGCCACTCCGCCTCATAAAAGTAGGTATCTTTGCGGGTGGCGCCGCCGCCGCCGCCGCCGCCGCCGCCGCCGCCGCCGCCGCCACCGCTGCTCTTGTGACCTACTTCGCCGGCGCGGCGCGGTGAGGCGAGGCGTGGAGTCGTGCGGCGGCGGTCGCGCAACCGCGGAAGTTGCCGTGGTCCTCCTCTGCCGCGAGGAGGCAACGGCCTTCGGGCGGCTGCAGTCGCATGCGGCCCGCTCGAGGCGTCTTGGAGGGAGTGGTTTCGTGGCGGCGAACGTTCTTCGTTGGCTCTTCGTTCCGAGGTTCGGTTCGTTCCGAGGTGCGGTTCGTTCCGAGGTGCGGTTCGTTCCGAGGTGCGGTTCGTTCCGAGGTGCGGTTCGTTCCGAGGTGCGGTTCGTTCCGAGGTGCTTGGCGCGTGGGGAGGTAGTGCGAGTATACCTCTCAAGTGTGCAGTGTCTTGCTTGGTGTTTGGTGTGGAAGGATAGAAGTGTGAGAGTAAGGGCCGATTAGCCAATGATTTGGGGGGAGGGGCATCGTAGATATTTGTTAAATAATAAACATATTTGTTATTATATTGTTAAATATGTATGTCCTCTAGATATGATACTAAACAATATTATTGTTTAAATAATTAAATAATTGGAACATAAATATTTAAATCAATTTTGCCAAATAAAGGAAGGTAAAAGATAACTCTAGGCGTTTTAGGGGGACCTAGCCCCATTCCTCCCTCTTGAATACGCCAGTGTGTGAGAAGAAGAATTTTCTCACCGCAATTCTGGAATGTCTGTCGCGTACACTCGATCAGAAGCTCGCAAGCCTAGAATGCTATTGTGCCTGTCTTGCCTGAGGTTGTATTCATTTTAAAACCCTAATGTGTGCGAATTTATTAATATCGAATGCAATTACAATTAGCTTACAGGATCTTGAGAGATATTTTTCGGAATGTCCTACAGTTTGAGACCCGACGGTAGCAATTTTTCGAAACTAACTAGATATCGTGTCTGGAGGTGATCTGTACCGCTGGGCTTCTCTGATCACCACTGCCGAAGCGTGGGAGTTTTGCTTCGTCATCTCAAGACTTGTCGAAATTCTGGCTTCCTTTCTGAAGCACGTGGGGGATGGGAGTGTTGAATTACTTTTTGTGAAGTTTTCTGTCTCTTAAGACTCAAACAACATTCATTTCTGCGTATCCTTTTCAAAAATATCTGCTGAACAGCTTTAGCCTATATAAATACAGGAATTCTTAAAGAATTCTTTGGTTCGTTGATCTTGTAACCACCAACGTAAGTTGGAGTCTAATTTCGTGGTAGGGAAAAACTATAATTTATTGGGGCACTATAAAAAGGATGTGAAATATTCTTTTTTTTATAGTTTTAGATCATGTTGTAAGAACATTTCAATTACAAATTCCAGCGGAATGTATTTTGGTGGTCTTGCCAGTCATTTTGAAAAGGGCGTTGACATTTTCTGCCACAGGCCTACAAAGATTCCGGGCGCACGCGAAAACGCCACACTGATTCACTCACGTATTCTTTCATTTCAATGTTCTGAGCGTTCGAATGACGCATTTCGCCCGAGATTTTCCGAACGCAGAGATGAGTAAGAGCGCTTAAATCGATGCACCTTTATTAGAGATTCTTTTGCGATATACTCGTTGTTGCCTGGTCGGCAATTTTCCGTGGTTTCTCCGATCAACATCTGACGTATCTCCCAGCGGTTTCCTAATAAATGGGCCAGGGACTGCACGTCATCTTTCATTCCTCTTCCTTATCATTACCTCTAACTTACACTCACATACACCACTCTACTACACAAGTCGAGAAACAAGTCTGGAGCTTACAGCTTTTACCGGCTATTGCGGCGCCCTGATGGTGGGAGATACCTGGTTAGAGGAAGCCCAGCAAGCTGACGTGTATGTCGCCGCCGGATCTCTTCATCTAGTGGGAGTGGGTCACCGCCACCTATCGCGATTAAAGAATTCCCTATACTTACAGGATTAATCATTGTTCTGCTATGTGTTGTTGTTTACAGATGAATTTTCCTAAGACATTTTATAAAATCCTTTGTACTGAATCATTGATTTTGTCATAGTAAGTATCTGTCCTTTGAGAAGCTGTTTTAGTACTCAGAGCGAATGTGTGTATATATCTTGCTATTAATAACACACTCACGTTTTATTCATTGTTAGTCCCATTGAGTTACATTGTTAAGAGAGTATGTTGTGCATTAGTATCACATTTTTATTTTTAGATTGTTTTATGTTTTCTTCTGCCTCGAATATTACCTGTGATGTGCTATGAGAGGGAAAGTTATTCATTATCGACTTTTATTTACGGAGAAATACAACCACTTTGCGTCATGATAAATAGAAGCAGAATATGAAGTTCCTTTCATCGGTGAATTAATTCGGGACCCACCGCGAGTCTATTTATTGAAGTAACAGAACTATCCACTTCCAAAATATTTATTGATCATTTTAGTTTTCTTCCTAAGTGCTGAAACGGACGCGGTCATTACGTACGAGAAATGAGGGTTGTAAAAGCAGTAGTGCAGGAACTTGCAGCACCCCGTGAAAAATGGAGCACAGAGTCTCCCGCCCTCTTGATACAATCTCTCGAAAATAAAAGGTAACATATTTCCACCCATAAATCTTTCCTTTACAGAAAAGTAGTGGGGAAGCTTGTGGTACGCGGAAGACGAATTTTATTATGATAAAAAATTTTATTCCATTTATGAACTGGCTGGCGATTTTTTAATTTTCTTTGAAGTCCTTGGGAGCTGGTGCTTTTCGTTTCATTTAAACCTGTCAAGGAGCCTTATCTGTCAGAAGATACATCTAAAATTTAGTGGGGAAAATGACATGAATTCTAATCTAACTGAATCATTCATCAATGGGTATGTCGTAAATGTCACCTACTTTCTATGAGTCTTTTTATATATTTGCCGCAAAAAGTTCCCTGAAGTATAATTAGAAACGAAAATAAAACACACTGTACTTCTAAACGTGCCGGAAAACATATTTTAGTATATTTCAATTATTATTGCGGAATTTTTTAAACAAAATTACTTACGAATTACTGAAAACGTAAAAAATAAGTAATTGAGAAGGTATTTATGTGTATTATTGCCATTTTTGTTTCATATTAAATGTGCAGATAAAAATATGCATATTGTCAAAAATAATTCCATTGAGCAAAGGCTATACTTGAGAAAAATAATGGTATATTTTCTTGCCCTTTCCAGAGGACACAACAAGAATTTTATTTATTTTCATGTTAAACATTTACAAAATACATAGATTTAACTGTTCAGAATGCTGTCGGAAGACGAGAGAGGTTAGGAGCGGTTTAATTTAACAGGAACAATGTTGCAAACTAATGATAAACTGAAAAACCGAATAGACATGACGGGATAACGAGAGAAATTCGAAAGAATCGTATGGGACAGAAAAAAGCATAGTGTGATCTGAAAACAGCAAGAGCGAATAAAGACTATTACACGTGCTAGTCTTCTTGACCTGAATTAATTACAGGGGGGATTTTCTATCGATTTTCGCTCAACGATGAACACCAATTTTTTGCGAACGTTTCGCCTTTAATTAGGTCTTCCTCAGGGCTATAATAAACAATGTATATTTACCTGGCGACCAAATTTACGCATAACCATTTAATTTTGTATTGTGAATGGATTCGCTTACCGTTTTAAAACGAATTGAATTCCCTAACTATTTCAAATAACCTGCTCCCCCCTCGTGTGTGAACACCATGCAATACTGCATGGTGAATGTAAATTGTTTGTTTTAGTCATGAAGAAGGTGTAATAAAAGCTGAAAAGTTGACAATCATAAAACGTGTGTTCATAATTTCACGTAAACACAATAGAACACTCCCCGGAAAATAATAAGTTGATTCATTATTTTTTATATTTGTTTAACAGATTATCATCCATGATATATTTACGTGGTTAGACGTGAGTAAGCTAATGAGTCTTTAAATCACTGTAAAATGTGCCAACTTGATTCCCGACCTATTTTCCTGTTTCTGTTATTTTTCCAAAGGAATACATGCATCTCAGTGAAGCTGCTAGAAAGTTTAGCGAGGGAGAAACCCCGAAGAGAGAACCTCAATCAGGGATCGAATACATAATGAATCATAAAGCTGCAAAGTAGAACGCCAGCTCTAGCCTCGAGGATAGGAACAAAAAACTACGTGAACGGCCATCGGAGGAGCAGTTGCACTGGAGTGGGAGTAGAATATAAGTTTTTATAGTTTGTTTTCCCTTTTGGATATATGGACATAGATTAAGGTATCATTTAACTCTACATATGTTTGTAGACTTATAAACTACGCGTAAAATTAAAAATAGCATTGCGGTTCAGAAAACCGATTGTAAACCTCTAATTAGGGTCCTTTTCGAAAGATGTCTTTAAGAATATGCGAAAAGGATACTTACATTTTTATTGATATATATATATATATATATATATATATATATATATATATATATATATATATATATATTGTTTTTTACTAGGTTTAATCCGGTTAAATTTGATACATGCATTAGGTTAAAATAGAATTGGATGTATATGATATACTGGACTGAGTTGGCGATTGCATTCTTTATTAAGATGTTAACTTCATAACCATGGCGCTTTGGTAATTGTCCATAGGTACTGACATTAAATGATTTTTATTTTCTTTAACTTTGTCTAGGCGGAATTTATCCGTATTGAGGATGCGTACAGCAGAAGTAGTGTACACTAATATAACATTACGTGAACCTGCAAAATTGTTTCCAAGCGGCAATTTTTTCTCCGCAGCGAGATTCGAACTAATGTCCTTACAGTTAATACACCAAGGACTTTACCCCCTTCACCAGCAGCTGCTCGCGAAAATGAGACCCGCGCATTTAAAAATGTTTTTTTTTCGCAATTTGAGAGAAAATTTTGAAAACGCTGTTAAGGCTTCATGTAGAGTAGAGTAATGAATCAAAATATCTGTGACAATCTCGCTGAGTTTCTAGTTCAGCCCGTTCGATCGGGGAATATCAATATCATGTTAGGAAAAACTCGCAGTGTATTTTCAGGTATCAAGAACTCACAAAACATACTGACTTCCCAACGTGTAATTTTTTACATAGAGCAACAATGTGTCTCCGCGTTTTAGTTACTACGGCCCGACAGTAAGACTTTCTCTGTCCAAAAATCGACGATTTCCGTCGCACGAGTACAATACTTTCCCTACTTCTTACGAAGTAAGGCGAGAAAGTAAAAGGAGACCTCAACAAAACGTGCGGATAATGAAGCTATGTTTGTTTGGAAGAAAACAAACGGAACCTTCCTTTTTGAACGAAAAAAAGAGGACATAAATGGTGGGCATTTTTTGAAAATCACACAAAGACAAACAAACAAACAAATAAGTACTCATCGAAGGATATATGGCACAAAAGCCGGTAAGCATTGGAACGTTGGTGGAACGCGTTTATAGCATCAGGTAAGGTATTATATAAGGTGCACGGCAGTGAAACTGAGGGAAGAGGTGTATTAGGGAAGGGAAGTCTCAGAAATGGGCGAGATATGCTAATAGGAAAAGGATATGTCAGATTGAATAGGGAATTGAATAGAGGAGTAGGGAGGTGGAAATCAGTGGGCAGAATTGCTAGCAGGGCAACTGCGCAGTCGTTGGGGCCGATGGGGACTAGTGCAGATTAATAAGCGAAGCAAATTGTGCTAGGAGGGGTGGGAAGTTTGAGACGGGGCAAGGGGAGGTTACATAGCAGGACAAATGTCGGTGGTTGGGGGTACAGTGGATAGTGGAAGCGTTGGTGACGAGGAAGCGATGTGGAAAGCGGCGTAGCGTGTGTGATGGGACGGTGTGTCTGTCGAGTGGGGCGCGGAGAACAACGTGGTTGGGAAGACGGGATTCGTGTGGGTGGTGGGGTGGATCCTCGTTGGAAGGGAGACGCATGGGTGTTCTCAAGACGCGCACGTATGGGGAGACGCTTGGGTATCTGAGTGGCGGGGAGTCAGGTTGGTAGCAGGGAGTCGAGTTGGTGGCGGGGAGACGACATGGTGTCGAGAAGTCGCGTTGGTGTCGAGGAGACGTGTTGGTGGCTGGGAGACGCTTTGGTGGGTGGGAGTCGTGTTGGTAGCGGGGAGTCGCGTGGGTGGTATGGACACCTTTGAGAGACAGTGGTCACTTGGGTGACGTGAATCAGGTTGGTGGCAGGGAATCGGGTTGGTGGCGGGGAGTAAGGTAGGTGACGGGGAGTAGGGTAGGTGGCGGGGAGTGGGGTAGGTGGCGGGGAGTGGGGTAGGTGGGGGGGAGTATGGTAGGTGGCGGGGAGTGTGGTAGGTGGCGGGGAGTATGGTAGGTGGCGGGGAGTATGGTAGGTGGCGGGGAGTAGGGTAGGTGGCGGGGAGTAGGGTAGGTGGCGGGGAGTCGCGTTGGTGGCGGGGAGTCGCGTTGGTGGCGGGGAGTCGCGTTGGTGGCGGGGAGTCGCGTTGGTGGCGGGGAGTCGCGTTGGTGGCGGGGATTCGCGTTGGTGGCGGGGAGTCGCGTTGGTGGCGGGGAGTCGCGTTGGTAGCGGGGAGTTGGGTTGGAGGCGCGAGGGCGTCAGTAGACTAATGGGTGACGAGAAGACGCTGTGTGGCGGGGAGCAGTGTGGGCGGTGGAGAACAACGTGGGGGTGGGGCCTCAGGGCCACGCTGCAGCGGCACGAAGCGCGCGATTGCGTTAGCGCCGTTGGCTTTACGGCCCTGCAAATTATATCCGCCGCAATGGCATCAATTTGTCAATCCACGCGCACGGCACCCTACCGCGCCCCCTCCCCATCCCACTTCCCTCAACCACGTCCTATGCCATTCGCTACGCACCCCTCCCCCGTTACCCATAACACGCCCCCACCCCCGCCCAGCGTTCGACGTGACGCCGCCCCGAAGGCAGAATAGACGGGCAACTGGGAGGCGCTGTAGCTTTCGCATGAGGCAAATGATATATTTCTCTGCAAGTTTCCGAAATTAAACGTCCTACATCTAGTAACATGAACTCAGTTAATGAACGTCCCGGTCAATCTGTTCTAATAATCGGGAAGTCCATTTAGAAATTCCTAAATTTCCTCTCTTGACATTTTCCGCGAGATGCGAATTTCTGCAGATATTCGAAAGTGTCAGGTTAATGAGAACAAATCCTGAACAAGTCCGAGCCTGTCTCTCTCCACTGCTCCCGTCCGAATCTCGCCACTCAGCTCTACCACTCGTCTCTCCTCACTTCATCGCACGTTTCGCCTCTTCCCTCTGCTTGCCGCCATTTCTTGCTTCTTTGTGCCCCTTCTGGCCCCCTTCACAGACAATTGGTTCTTTGCCTGTCCCCACCTCTCCCAGCTTTTTCGTGTCCAGCCCCGCCGTTTTATGGCTTCCGCCGCTCCCCGCCGTTCCTCGCCACTCACCGCCACTCACCGCCACTCACCGCTACTCATCGCCACTCATCGCCATTCCCCGCCACTCACCGCCACTCACCACCATTCCCTGCCACTCCCCACCACTCCCCGCCTCTCCATCATTCCACCGCTTGGAACTGGACCGCCCGTTCCCACCCCCGCTCACTTTCGGCAACACCCGGGCGCGGCGTCACGCTTCGCCCTGCCCTCTCGCACTTCTCGTCTGTTTTTATGAGGTGGGCGAGTTTTGTTTGCGCGCATTCTGTCTTCCCCGTATGTTTGCGCGCCGGTTTTCATTTCTGTTTGTTTTGGTTATTTTCTTCCTTATTGTTGTCGTATCTCCGAGCCGTTTCGCTGCAGTTTTTAATATTATTTTTCTCGTAATTTGCAAGTAATTTCTCATTTAAATCAACATTTTTTATTTTAATTTTGCTTTCATGTGTATTCGTATATTTGCACGCACTGAGTTTTCAAAATATTATGAGGAGTAAAATTGTATACAGTACCGCAGTGGTTAGTTTTATCATCTGAAAATTAAAATACTGTTCTCTAGGTTTTAGGTTCCGTGAATTCATTCTACTGAAAAGATTCATCATACACTTTTAATGATAATTAACATATAATCAAGCTTCGTCATTATATCAAGTCTCTGGACATAAAAGTTAAAATTAGTTGTAATTTCTTTATAAGCCAAGCCAGGATTCAAACTATTTGTAGGTTTTGCGATAGGAAAAGAACAGTTCTTATTATTGAAAGGAATGATGTGTTTACAATTTCCGACTGTTCCCTGTCAACGAAATTTTCAATTTCTAAACTTCGACTACGTTTCCAAAAGGTTTCAAAATGTTTGGAATGTTTCTAACATGTTTCTTATAGATTCGTTAACAGTAGTTGAAGATGTGTTTAAACCGCATTTTAAATTTGTGTAAAGAATATATACCGTGTTCATATATAAAGTGTTGGTGTTACAGCGCATATTTTCTAGCAAATTTTCGAAGTTTCCAATTTTCGAACATGAAAGAGTTCACCGAAAATAGACCTGCTCCATTTTTACACGGCCTTTTTTCTTTACTCTT
The DNA here is from genome assembly GCA_038098605.1 of Gryllus longicercus. NCBI lineage: Eukaryota > Metazoa > Arthropoda > Insecta > Orthoptera > Gryllidae > Gryllus > Gryllus longicercus. The sequence goes on from JAZDUA010001433.1 coordinate 60,527, forward strand.
TCTCCGGTATAGCCAATGATGGTAATAAACTGGTTCTGGCTCCATTTTCGGAGAACTCTCGAAAATCACAATAAACTTAACATTGCAAAAGTATAACATTGGAGATCGAGATTTTTACGAAGTAAAATCAGTTCTAAAGTATGAGATCTTTGAAAAAGTTAACTTTTTTTTTTTGAGAAAAAAACTAGTAATCTCGGCTTGAAGTTAAGCAATTTATATTTTTTTCTAAAAAAAGACTTCATTTTTTAAATTTTGAACGTATAGCAAAGGATGGTTACAAAAATTGAGCAGCTCTCATTTTCGTTGAAATCGCTGTGAATTCGGAACCATTTTTGAGAAAAGTTTGAAAATGTTTTTGAGACTTCATGAAAAGTTCTCTCAAAAATCAAAATATCCGTTTGAAACTTCCAAAATCTAGAGGTCATTCAGATCGATAAAGGAATAACAATTTTGGAGAAAATTAATTGAACAGTTTGCGGGGTAGAGTTGTCCACAGACAGACGGACGGCCTGACGAACGTTTTACCGACAATTGATTTTTTGGTGTCAAGGACCCACAAAACATGGATTCTAGCTACACCACATGTTAGAGGAAGTAATTTATTGTAGCAACAGGATTTATCCACGTTTTCGCTACCGCACGCGGGAATGAGGGTTTTTTTGTCGAAAATTCCTCATTTTTCGGCGCACGACTGCAAGACGTTCTCTTCTTATTACCTTCGTAAGAGCGAGAAAGTAAAATTGCAAACTTTAGAATTATGACAAGGAAGTATATGCTATTTTAGCACCACTTGTTTTCTTATGTTTTTTGCAGGAATTCTTTTGAACTGACTGTAGATGTTCTTTTACATATTTTCTCACGTAACGATCTTGTCAAGCTGTAAAACAGTAATTATCTTCTACAATGTTAAAACAAAAAATTGGTGGACTTACGTAAGCAGTTAACATGTGCGCGGCAGTAGAATATAGTTTAATATATGGTGACATGACGAAAACTTCTAACAACACGTCAAAATCAGATGTTCACATAATTTCGCGACAATTATTACTTCGTTGAAAGATTAGTTTAATGCGACCATAATTGTCCGGAATTTTCTCATGACCTCCGCTGATGCAGCTGCATTATCCGCTTCCCGACAGAGAGTAAATTAAGGTCATTAGGAATGTTATGCACAACAAATTATATGAACTGGAAGTACTTTTATATGAAGTGTTTCAAGCAGTACGAAGATAAGCTACACCAGCCACAAAGAGCGTCCTGCTATTTGTAAATGTTAATATCTTGTTAGAGTTATAAGTTCGTTCAAAGAATATTTATAAGTAACAACTTTTGTTGAGCAACGGATAATAAAATGCTGTGGTAACGAAGGTAATAGTTGCGGTACTGGGTGATTAGGTATTATGTATTTGATTGAAATGAAGGTGAAATAAAAAATATTTCTTGTGATGAACGATCACTAACATTGAATAAAATTGTCTAAAAATGCCTTAAATAGAAAAAAAATACAAGATATCTCGATGTGGTCGAAGTTTCTCACCTTGTTACTGACATAAATATGAACAATATATAAGTTTGAACATGACATCCTATTCCTATACTATATAGTAATAAGAGACGTCAAACTTTCACCAAAATGGTGATGCTGACATTTACGCTGCTGTTGTTACTAATACAAACCCTTAATACAAAAGAATATATGTCAAAAAGGAAAAAAAAATTGTATGTATCTCTCACTTATGTAAGAGATAAAAACTGCATGTAATTGTCAAGGAGCAAGGAAAGGGAAACTGGACAAAAATCCGAGACCTTGGTCTGTCATTGACCCACGATTTAACCAAAGTGACAAGTAATAAAGGGAACTTGAATAGTAGTAGCTAGGAAACGGATTTCTATGATTTTGCATATTTCTGTTTGTTGCTTCAGGTCATAGCTAAGAAAAAGTTCTTGACATTTGATTAGAATAGGGTGCGTTGTAGAATAATTTCTTAGTGGGGCATATTTGGTCGATTTTCCATGTGGGGGCATATTCCTGTAATAGGCGCATATTTTGCATATTTCAATGAATTAAAGGCTTAACTTTAAAACTTTCATTTTTTCATAGAATGTATTTTTTCGCGAGAGTTCATTGATTAGAAAGAGCTTGTCAAAGTTTGCGTTATTTTTCTTTTGATCAAATAGATGCACAAATGTAGGATATTTCTTGATGTAACTTTTTTTAAACCAGACAGAATAAATGCAACAGGACATGCAAGATACTCCAGTAAAGTGTATATTTACGTCAATTATTTCTTCTGCGAAATAAGGTATATTATATTATATTTGCACAATAATATATAGACATTCCAAGGTAGCTTCTGAATTTATCAAGAAATGTTTAAATATTGAATGAAATATTGGCTATTTTTATTCCATAATAAAGTCTATATTTAAAATTTTTAGGTCATAAATGCATATTTTTAAAGCATATTTCATGATTTTTAGGGCATAAATATCTTCTCCCTAGTAGTAACAAGGGCTCTTAGTGGAATCTGATTTTATGTTCAACTGTCTTGGATTCATTTCATGGTATCGCTATACATCAGGACTATTTTAAACCGGGCATTTAGGGGTAATTAGTATTCTGGACTACTTTTATCGAAGGAGGCTGTAGAGTTGGCAACACCGATCCCCGTTAGTAAGTTCCATTCTTCAGGATGCTTGTTTTCATAGAATAAAAGTTTCTGAACTGGAACGTCTTTTGTTCGAAGGGAAATATTACTCCGAATGAAATGTTTTCTTGGCTGCAACGATAATTAAGGAGAGTTTTTGTGGATGGAAACAATCAGGCTATTTTATCTCTAGGTCCAAGGGAAACTGAAGTAGAAATATTATTAAACAACACTTTGTGTGTTGTTAATTTTGTTTGTGATCGCGTTTGAAAAGGATATTAAAACCCCGTTTTGAATACGTCATTGTTCAAAAAGTACTTCTATGAGAATTTTCATTTAAACCATTGGTTGTACCTAAATGTCGCATTCTACAAAAGATTTATTCACTAATTCAATGTAAAAACGTAAAAATCTGAAAAAGCAACTTATTATTAATTTCCGTGAAATTGAAACTAGTACTTGGATTGGTTTGTAGTTTACGGTAGTGCTAACTAAATATTTTTAATCTCGATTAACACCTCACTGAAATCAAAGAATCCAAAACATTTATTGATTCTAGATCATTTACATTTGTGATATACAGTTTTCAACATTTACGTCACATACAGTTTTTTTCTGTCAAATCAAACATCTCACTTTATCTTGACGTCGAAGGTAGCGAGATAAGGCTATATTTTTTTCCATTTGCTGTTTTAGTTTCTTTTACACTTGTAAAAGAACAGAAATACGAAACCCTTGGTAATCTCTCAGTGTTCGTGGCTTACAAAGTCGCTTTGCCCTGATATACAACTCCGCAACGGAATATTTGCTCGGAAAAAATACTGCCGACTCCTCGGATGTCTCAGTTTACAAGCGGAAAAATTGTATTTGCATGAAAATGTTTCATGATGAAATATTTTGTTTGTTATTACACACAGTGTAATTTATGCTTTTTAAGTGGGCAAGTTAATATCTCCGAGAGTCCATGTAGACGCAACATACAATGTGCTGTAAAATTACGTGAAGCAAACTTTTTCTGGTTATAAAGACGTAAGCGCTAAGACTCGTGTGAAAACAGCAAGTTGCGATTCCGTAGATTGGGGTGACTTTGATATCTCCTTAACACTATATTTATGTGTTGTAGCAGCTACTACTTTTCACTTAATATATTTCTTGTGCATTATTTGGCTAATCTGGATGACTATGAGCTCCAAAAGACATATTACTGTTTCATAGGTTTCATAGCTGTGACTGTGTTTTGTTTTAAAATTCGTGTATTATATTTGAAGAAATTCGTATGTCGGAAAATTTTCAAGCTGAAACTAAGGCATATATTTTATTGAATTATCTAACAAGTTCGTAGGAAGTAGGACTCTTTGGGAGAAAAATAATGAATAGAAGAATATCCTAACTGAAAATATCAGAGAGATTTGCAATCATTTAGTGAAAGGAGTGACTTTGATAACTGTCGAAGGGTGACTGATTAGTATTTTTTGTTAAATAATCTATGTAATGTGGGTCATCGACTGATTTAACGCATGGAAATATCTTTATGACTATGTCTTCTCCCGTAACTCGGAGCGTTTCTTACCGGTTCTGTGATATACTATATTGATACTGATGATCACTGACCAGACGCGTATCTAGGCATTTAGGTGATCAAGGCAAGCATAGAATTTGCGCCCCTATCAGGACACTTAGTGTTTTTATTTGTTTCAGCGGATATACTCTAAAAAACGCCTCGGTAGGTGCCGCCCATGGCACGTGCCATGTCTGCTATAGCGTAGATGTGCCTCTGTAACTGACTGACAACTTGATGATAATTCACACGGTATTGATTTTAGCTGTGCGCACTGTAAGATATTTTCAAAGAAGCGAGTCATCGCGTTAAATTCTAAGAATTATTGTTAAGCAGCAGCTCTACTTAGCTCTTCTAGACGGCGTGTGCTAGAAATACATTGTCAATATTTAGTGTTTGAAGAGGATGACTTGAGGTTTGTGGTATCAATTTGGCAGCTGGACGAAACTTGCCGCAGAGGGTTTTCTACGTCGCTGAAAGGAACTGTTAATATGCAATAATCTACATTATTGTACTACAGATAACTCATATTTTGGAACATTAATTAGAGTTTGATGCACGATACAGCAATAAATACAGAATTGGCAAATGCAACATAAAATTTAACACGGGGATATGCCAAAACTCGAGGATGAGTCAAAACATGTTAACACATTAACTACAATTCAGTCCTCAAAAATTAGTTTTTTCCATAGGATCTAACGTTGCGGAAACTAAAATTTGTATACGAAAAATTACAGATGAAAAGTTGTAGTTAAAGTAGTAAAACCCATTCATTTCATACTACAAATGTGTATATCAAATTCAAGAAACTTAAATAAATGATTCTGTCTAATACATGATGAGTTTTAAAACTAAAAGTACAGAAAGCTTTTAAAAATAATTTAGAGCCTTAAATACGATTTGTCTAATTAGCGTTAAGCCTAGCATAACGAAGGTTCAAACTTACGCCGGGCAAAATGAAATGCAAATTGTACGGCTAGGTCAACAACTGAACTTTAAGTAATAGTGCTTTGTACAGTGTTATCACATAAGATTATATGGAACACACAAAGTCTAGTATGTATTGCGTGTTGTAGATGATAAATTACATAATTTTGCCCATGCATAATTTGCCCCTCCTCCAGCCGTGCTAATCCCCTCTGTTTCTGAGCCCAGATAGCTCCTCCGAGCGCAACGCGGGGAGAAGTGGTGTTGGGGCGCAAAGCGTGTGACACGAGGCGGAGAGGAGAGGAGAGGTGAGGAGGGGCGGGGCAGGGCTGAGCAGAGCGGGAGGGGAGTGCGGAAAACAGCGAAACGAGGCGGAGAATAGAGGAGAGAGATGGTGAGCAGAGGGTGGGGCGGGGCAGGCAGAAGCGGTGTGCCATCGGGCTCTCAGTAAACATATCACATAACGCCAGGCGGCTGTACCACGCCCACACGCCCACCGCAGCTGCTCCCACCCCTGTCCCGACTGCTTGCTCTCAATCTGTCCCGCCCCAATCCCACCTCCTCGCTTTCCCACCGCTGTCCGCCTCTTTCTCCGTCCTATCCCTTGTCTGTCCCGTTCCCGTTGCGTTCCGTTCCTTCACCCGACCAGTCCAATACAGTCCCCGCACCGCCCCGAAACCGACGACGCCCGTCCCGCTCCGTCCAAGCCTCATCCCCGCCTCTGCCCCGCACCGCCCCTGGCAGCTCTGCCCTTTCCTCGGAGCGACCACCGCCGACCCACGTCCTCGCCCTTCCCGGTTTGGTTAGGCCCTCGCCCCCGGTGCCGCCCCATCTTCCTTGCTTAATCGCATCGTCCCGTTCCATCTTTGCCCATCCGTGCCCAGTCTCCGTCCCGTTTCCTTCCCTCCCCATCCTCATCCTCACCTCATCCCCGACCTGTTCCTAGCACGGTTTCGTCCTCGAACACGTTCCATTTCCGTCCCTGCCCTCACCCTCGGCCGCTGCCGCCTGTGCCTTGAAGCTTCATCTGATGTCGACACCCCTCACCCTCCCTGCCCTGGTCGCATCGCGCCTGTCTCGCGCCACTCCGTTACGCCCCTCATTGTCCCAGCACAGCCCTTGTGCCGCCCCCTCAGCTCGTCGCCTCACTACGCCCCCGCCGCCCTGCCATGCGCGATCCCTAAACCATACACCTCTCCGCTACTCTCCTCGCCGAATCTCCAATCCCCATTCCCATTCTCCAGCATTTCTTTTCCCAATATTAAAAGTATAGCTTTGACTAATTTTGTACAATGTATCAATTGTTTATAGTATAAGTATTAACTCAAAAAATTATAAAAAATCATGTATTTTATATTCAGTGTAAATCAAAAATTATGTGTAAGTAAACATTAAGTCGTCTCTATACCTACACCTATAGCCCTCTCGAGAGAAAAATCCTGGGTACGCCTGTGATCATGAAATTATATGAATGATGATAGTACAGTGAGAGGCAGCGGTTAATGGGGAACGGCGAGAAAGCCTGCCGCGCACCCGCTTTCTACACCGCAACCTGGGAATGGGCGGCGGAAACCTGAGACCCTGCACACAGGGGTGGAAAGCTTCGTTACATGCCACGCCTGTGTCCTTTCCGACAACTCTCAATACCGCCTCCGTCAGAGGGGGAAGTATTCATTGTTTCTATTCTCCACAACTGCTATGGTCATTAGTCCCGTACGTGATATGCATGTTGTACCATAGGAGGTGAGGGTATTGTTCCACCCTCCTGCACTGGAGACCGGCACAGACCTACACAGGCTTGTGGGGTTTCCCGCCTCAGGTATCGTCTCCAGCGAGGCACCTTCCCAAGCTGCCCTACGCTACCTCACGACAGATGTGGTACTGTAGGACATGTTAATGTAAGTTTAAGAGTCAGGATTCTGTTCAGGACTTGATCGAGTATTGCTCTGAGAATGGGACAATCTATCGATCAGAGTGGCCAACTGCGAGAAATCTCCTCCAGACGGTGCGGCACTTGAGTTCGAGCCAGGACAGGAGGTAGTGCCAAAATCCGCCACTGTCGGCACTCGAACTCGATGACTTATGCAACGGGAGAGATGGCTCAAGGCAACTGATTTCACTGCAGTCTCTCTGACCAGGAGGTCCTAGGTTCGAGTCCCGACGGTGGCAGGATTTTCGACACAGGCTTGTTAGCTAGGTCGAGATCAGTCGCTGTCTGGAGGAGAATTCTAGCGGCCGGCTGCTCTGATCGGTAGTTTTCTGTGGTTTCTCCGATCAATACCAGGCGAATGCCGAAGCAGTACCTTAACAAACGGGCAACGGACCGCGCGCGATCTCACCTTCCTCTTCCTTCACTTCACTAACATGCACTACACCACCCCACATGCCGGGAGACCGGTCGGGAGTTTAGAGCTTGTCCCGACTGGGGCGGTGCCCTGTTGGTGGGAGATACCTGGTTAGGGAAAATCCTTCTAGCCAATGGTAGGTCGACGCCGGATCTCGCGATACTGCGGGGAAAGGTCACCGCCACCTCCCGTGCAAAAAACATGCATTACACTTACTGGACTAATGATCCTGGTAGCTGACGTGCCTGGAATCTCTAAAGGATCAATCAATCAATCAATCAATCGTGTACTTCGCGGTCAACGATGCTGGAGACGTAACGGTGACGCCACTGAGCTATCGCAGCCAGTGTTGCCAAACGCGCACCTGGCATCTCTGCCACTACTGTCACATTTACCCCAACGCCGTTTCCGACATCGTCGCCTCCATCCCCTCCATCCCAATTGAACCTGTCGTAGACTCAACCGTTGCCACTAGCTCTCCTCACCTTCTACCCCTCCGCCGAGCTACACTGCCGCAGAGACGACTATTGTTCGGCGCTGCTGCGGTTTGCCTCTAGCGTCAACGCGCAGAGAGCTCAGCCTTGCGGTGCTGCTCTCCCGACGCGCAGTCACTCTCTATCCTCCCCCTCCCCCAGGCGCTCTACGCGAACGATGGAAGTCTAGGCCGCGAACAACTTTCGGGACAAATTTTCGGTTATATACTTTTCAATTTTGAAGGTTTTTGTCTATTTATACTTATAGATGAAATTTAAAAAAAATAATTTGTAACAGTTTTTAAAATTATTTTGTATTTATTGCTATTTACTAGTAAATATTGGATATGAAGAAGTTATTGTAATAGAGAATGTTAAAAAAATAAAAAAAATTGTTTTGAACAAAAGTATAATTTCTTCTTGGGAGTGCGGCACGTAATCTCTACGTGCAAGAAAACGTGCCAATGACAAGTGTTCAATGAATTTTTTTTTAAATTTTGAAAAAGATAAAAACGTGTTTAAGTCCTACAGAAGTTCAATTAAAATTCTTTACTGTATCGGACGGTTCAGTGGTAATGAACGCCTATTTTTTTGCTCGTTGGAAAGTGGTGTCCTGTATGGTAAATTGGAGGCATGATTTGTACAAAAGACAATTATCAGTTCACTGTAACAATAAGAGGCTTGAACTTTAATAATATTTTATTACTGTCTTTACTACCAATTAAAGGTACCCATTAATCTGCTCTTCGGAGAAAATTAGCCGCACCGCCGATACCCTTGTTGTTCCTCCTCAGACGATAAGCATCTTGTTGGGAATAAGGTTTCTGTTTTGTTTGCTTCTTTCATTCCACTCTGCTTGTCAAATGTTATTCCACCTTGTCAAATTATTATGACATGATCAACTTATAAGACTGAATTTACTACAGTAATTAAATTTTTACATATAATTTTTGTTACCAAAAAATAACGTAGTTTCAAAAACAATATTGCTTCATAAACGTGTTTTCCAATCAAATATTTTTGTCATGTTCACACTATGTAATACAGACAATAGTTGCCCATTTTTAAGAGTATTGATTAAGTAAAAACTATTTGTCTCTAATAAATTTAAGCTGTATATTTCGTGCATGTTATAAAGTTTTTGATTCCTATAAAACCTGGTTCTAGTTATAACTTTACTCCGTAAGTAAGTAATGTAAGTCATCTATTTTACTACGCATTCAGAAGGCGTCGGCAGTTTTGGCTGGGAAAGAGAGAAAACAAAGCTTTAAATAATTCTGAACGTTCCTAACTACATTGTACAGTTTTGCATCAATTGAATTTTGATTTTGGTTCAGCATTGTCGTTTAATGAACTGTCAGTGGTTATGAAAACAAATTCGAATCCAAACTTCGCTTCCAAACTCTTATTCAAAATTATAACTTAAGTGTTATTACTGCTACTAAAATATAGTTTTAAATTTTTTTCTATTTTTTTTTTAAATTTAGATGGTGAAAATTATTTAAAAAATTGTAAGCCGCCCCAAAAATGTTGGATCGTTAACTTTCTTATCAATAAAGATGTTAAAATGTAGCATGAGACACAATGAATTTGCCAAACACTCAGTGATTACGTCTCTCTCTCTCTCTTTCTCTTTGAGTAAAAATTAACATTACTTTGATATTTATAATATTAATTATATTATGTCAAAACTGTAAATTAGGCATGTGACATTATAAGGGTTTCACAATACTCATGAAAAACGTCGGTTGTTCTCCACCGCCTCTCCTGCGCGTTCCCTATGTGCAGCGCAAGGGTCCTGTCTAATAACCGTCTGAGTGCCCTTCGCCTGTCCACAAGCCATATATGCGCACCTTGACATATCGGCTTCACGTCGCGCTATTGACCAAAGCCACTGACGCGGCCCTCATCTCCCTGCAGGCCCACAGTGGGCGGCGGAGGGCCCAGAACCAGAGGGTGCAACAGTAGTGGCGCTAGTGGCTTTACGCGCGATAAAAATATGGGCGAGGCTTTAAACACAAACATTTCCTTTTGCAATATTAAAAATTAAGATATTTTCATTCTCATTATTTCGAAATCAAGATTTTAAAATGATATTTCATTAAGAAAAATCTCTATTCTCAATATTGTAGTTTTACAATGTTAATGTTTTGCCATTCTCGAAAATACTAAAAATGGGCCCAAAATTCCGACATACTTTGCTGTATTGGAAAAAATGAAAGAGCGGCTCAAAAAAATTGTGAGGCATTTTTAAAAACAAAAAACCTCGTTTATAAATTTTCCTTTAATTTTATTGAAAAGTACACGAAAACTACTCGCATTTTCGAAACATTGCACTCGACCTAATTTAAAGATACAATTTTGCAGATCAGATTTATCTAAAGAAAAAAAAGTCTTTCTTCAAGTGTACGTGTGGGAAGACGCCGAATAAATTCTGAACTTTCGACAATTCAAATTTCAAGTAAAATGAGACTTTCGCAGTTTTTTATGTGGCCTTTACTCTACCTGATAAAAAAGATGACGAAAACCTAATTTAATAAAAAAATTGAAGATGTTTTGCACATTTTGAAAATGTTGAGGCTTCTCCAATAACCCAAAAAATAATGATATCCGTTTCAAATACGCAAGGTCTCGAGTTTGCCGAGATCCATCGAGAAATCTCGATGGATTTCGTATTGTAGAAAATATTTTGCTCGGTTTAGGCGCTATAACAGGACATGGGAAAAATTACCACTTATACTGAAGGATTCAATAGCGAGCTGTTTGGTACTGATAAAACAACACATCACCGATATTCGAAAAATAGAGGAAGATAAATTGCTTTGGAGTTCATGTGTGCGTTTGATCACTTTTTGTCGCAGCCACATGATGGGGAATTTGAAACCAACCATATTTTTCACTGCGAATATGAATTTGGTCCGCCAAGTTAACTCTCCAGACCACTGTAAATGGTTCCCTCCTCCTCTCTCCGACACATCCAATGCACACCTTGCGATTCACGCCCTCGCCACTCCGCCGCCCCAATACCTCATTCGCTGCCGCCTCCGCCTCCGTCCCCACCCCCCCTCCCGCCCTCGTCTCCTATCACGCAGACCTCCGCAACCTCCCGCCGTCACCTCCGTTGCTGACAGCGCGTTCATCTCCCTCAACCCCCGACCCCTCTTAGACCTCCTCGCCTCCTGTTGGAGCACGCTTCATGGGCACGTGTTGTGGTAATTTACTTGAAGAGTTTCTAAGCGGTCTCTCGAGAGTAGACGTTGTTATCGTATTCTGTATGAACCATTTTTTAAAGCGGCTGGCCTTTCGATGGTTTTGCCATCAACATTTGCCTACAAAATAGAGCTATTAATTTTGCTAAAATACACGAGTACAACGCTGAGAGAAATACAAAGAGAAAAGCGAAGAAAAAAAACAAAGACATGCATGAAATTACTCAGTGCAGAAAGTTAATATGTCTCACTTATGAGTAATGAAAAATAAAACCTTTCCATAAGAAATGGTGAATGAAGATTCACTTGGGCTGATTGGATCAGGTCAGGATTCATTAAATGCCCTACAGAAATAATATAAGAAGCCAAGGGTTTAATACCTAGCTGTTTGATACTATTAAAACGTTTCGTAATACTGAACCATGATGTCAACGTAACGCAGCCAATCGGAGGAATGAAATGCCATTATAATCGTCCAGTGAGCATTGAAGAATTTAACATCTTTCGTTAAAATATAGTCCAATCAAATTCAAATGATTTGTAGCGAAATATGGCGTTCAAGTGTTACTATTCAAAGCACATATATGCCATATTTACATAAATTGTTCTGATAGGAAGATTCTATAATGAAAAAAGTAGAAAAGTACACGGTAGAGAATACAAAAAATGAACTCGGTACGTTTTAGATCTCGGTTATCACCTCCGTGTAGAAACTTCAACAGGGTCCGTCATTTTCTTTTTCATGTAATGAATTTCATAACTATTAAGAGCAATGAAACTTACTTCACCACATATACGACCACTGAGTTTTGTTCGTCCTCACGTGTCGCTGTTATTTTTGGCATCGCTGTTGTGTCGTCTTCCCTGCCACCGCCAGTTCCAGAGGCTCCATCAATTCCACAGCACCCTCACCGTCATCGCCTCCTCCGTCATCACCCACCTCGTCATCTCCGCTCTGGCCGTTGCCCCGCCCCCTCATCTCCCACCCCGCCCCCCGCCCCCGCCACCGCCTCGCTACGTCGGCGCGCTGCGCGCCCCATCCCTCGCGCCTCGTGATCGATAGCTCAATACCCGCGATCGCCTCCACTAAACAGCCGCATTAGCGCCGGCGCCGAAGTTGGCACCCCCCCCATCCCACTGCCCCGCGCAGCACGCGCTCGCCCCTGCCCTCGCCCTCGCTCCCACTCTCGGCTCGCCCCTCCAGTCCTCGTGCTCGCCGTCGCCTTCTCCCTCCCCCTGCCATCGACTCCAGCACCGCCTTCGCTTCTGCCGTGGACCCCGCCACCGCCCTCGTCCTCACCCTCACTAACGCCCCGCCCACTTGCCCGCCCCCACTACCCTTACCCCTCCCCTTGACCCCACCACAGCATTCGCCGCGCCCTCATCTTCACCCAAGCCCTATCCGTCCACCCTCCCCCTGCACTTCTCCGTTCCCGCCCCTGTCCCCATCCCCGCCCACACCCGTGCCATCGACCCCGCCGCGGCCTCCGTCCTCACCCTCGCCTCCAGCCCCCTGCCCGTCCACGCCAACCTCGCCCCTCACAGCATTCGCTGCGCCCTCGTCTTCGCCCTTGCCCTATCCTCCATCCACCCTCCCCCTGCACTTCTCCGTTCCCGCCCCTGTCCCCATCCCCGCCCACACCCGTGCCATCGACCCCGCCGCGGCCTCCGTCCTCACCCTCGCCTCCAGCCCCCCGCCCGTCCACGCCAACCTCGCCCCTCACAGCATTCGCCGCGCCCTCGTCTTCGCCCTTGCCCTATCCTCCATCCACCCGCCCCCTGCACTTCCCCCGCCTTCACCCCTGCCATCGACCCCGCCTCCGTCCCTTCTCTCGTCCTCCATCTCGCACCCGCCTTTACCCTCCGCACCACCCATTTCCCCCCTTGCCCCCGGCCATACCCCCATCCACAACATGCACATTCTCTCGCCCCGCCCCCATCCCCACTCTTGCCGTCACCCCTCGACCTCGCCTCCGCCGCTTATCTCCACCTTCATCCTACCTGCCTCCTCCCTTTCCCTCGCCCCAGTCCCTCGCCCTCGCCCTCGGTCTCTTCCCCCGTCTCCGCCCACAGCCCGCTCCCCTTCGTTTTCCGCGCGGCCGGGCGTCCGGCGCCCAGGCCGCGCTCCGTTTGACAGCGCCGATGGAACTTGGTATAAAGAGCGCGCGTCCGGGGCGGCCGGAGAGCTCGTTTCAGGCCGCGGTCGGGGTAATGACTGCGCGCTGGCTTTTCCCTCCTGGTGGCTGCGGCTGGATGCAAGTCGACATCGCCAACAAAAATTCGATGCTTCAAGACATCGATGTTGAAAAGTAAAGGATTGAGAATATTAAAATATCGCCCTCGAGTCATCGAATTTTTAAACCTGTTCATTAATTTACACGGGAAGGGGGTCACGATTGTTGATTATTATTATTATTATTATTATTATTATTATTATTATTATTATTATTATTATTATTTATTTGCGATTTAACTGACAAAACAGACAAAAATGATCAGGATATTTACGAAAAATTGTATTATATAATTGGGTATTTATAAAATGATATAGATTTCCTTTATCGACGTAAACTTTATTTTAATTATGTTCAACTCGTGGTCACTTGGTCCTAAAGAATGTTCAATTTATGGATATTTGAAAAAATATTGCATATTTTTATTAAGATGATATGTTTACATTCAGGTATAAAATAGCCACATAAGAACATCAAACACTCGTTGCTGTTACAACCTGCGATGATGGTGGCGAGAATGATGGTGTTGGTAATGGCAGATCGCCAGAAGTGTTGTTTTTTTTCGAGCATACAAACTCTTCTCGCAGCTGGCGGTGAACACGACGCGGCTCTCCATATTTGAACTTGGCGAATGATCCGTTTCTCTTTCGACATGCAAATATGTGGTTGGTCAACGAGCAACGGTTTGAAACCCTTTCTCTCCACAATGCATCTCTTAATTTGTGTCCAAGCACTTGAAAATCTAATTCTTCATTTTCTCCGAATAAGCCGTTAAATAAGCCGTTCCCGTTGGAATCAGGGAATTAAGGTAAGCTCCGCTTCAAGGAATGTCAAAACTGGATGTTGCGAATGAGAGTATAGACGTTTCATCATTAAAATAAATTATTGGTGTGTCACTTCACATACGTTTGAAGATAGGATATTCCTTAATTCCAAGAAGTATTCGTTTTAATACACGGACGATGATTTTGGTTAGTAAACACGCCCAACACAAAATTGTACAAAATGGTAAATTGAATGATATAAAGATATCCTTACAAATTGCGTTTGTAATAAAAAGTTTTAATTTTAAAGTCGTGAACATTGAATGAGAGACGTTTCGTAGCAACCTCACACAGTCCGTTTCCCTTCGGAAAAGCCTCAAGAGGGCGTTTAAACGCAGCGTCTTTCCGCGAGATTTCCCAAATAAACCCGCCGCCTGCCTCGTCGGGGCTTTCATTGTCTTGCCAGGGAATCCTGCGACGGATCGCGAGGTGAAATCCGGGCGCAACGAGCGGAAACGTGTACTCGAGGGGGCGCGGGT